>JARYGA010017293.1:0-22470 GCA_030545235.1 Helianthus tuberosus | reverse complement strand
CGAAGATATATAACAAAATCAAAAAGCTTAGATTCTTTTATAAACGTAATCAATTTCATCTTCCTTGTCATTGTGTTTTATCGGTAATCGCATGATATGAAGCCAACTGGAATGCATGTTTATTACACCATACGAAGAACATCTACTTGTATGCAGGTGTAAAACACCATACGAAGAACATCTACTAGAATACATGTGTAAAACACCATGAATGTAGGTGTAATGTAGGTGTAAAACACCATACGAAAAATATCTACTAGAATGCAGGTTTAAAGCACTATACGAAGTAGGCATGAGCAAATGGTATAAAATACCGATCCCGATACCGATAATCCCGATCCCGACATGTTTCGGTATCGAAAACGGTATCCACGTTTTGGTTTTTTCGGTATCGGTACGGTATCGGTAAAATACCGACTTTTACCCTCAAAATACCGATACCGTACCGAACCGACATGTTTCGGCATTGGTATCGGTATCAAGTATTCATGAAATTTCTGGATCGGGATTATCGGGACGGGATCGGTATTTGCTCATCCCTAATACAAAGAACATCTACTGGAATGTGGGTGTAAAACACCATGAATGCAGGTGTAAAACACTATACAAAGAACATATACTGGAATGCAGGTTTAAAACACCATACGAAGAACATCTACTGGAACGCAGGCTTAAAACACCATGAATGCAGGTTTAAAACACCATACGAACAACATCTACCGGAATGCAGATGTAAAACACCACACATTTACCTACATAGCCTTGACTCATTTGCCGCTTGTTCGGAATGAAAGAAGACTCGAAAATTGTAGAGAAATAACACTTGCTCTAATTAGATTACTAATGTTGATGAAGATGAGGAAGATCAATTATTGATCATGATGATATCATGTAAAACAAATAAAATTGTATCTCCTAAAATCACTCCTAAAGAGGTTACATGAGATTTTATTTTTTAATTAGTTTTTTGAAATTAATTAATTAATTACCATAATACCCTTAATGACTAAATTTAATTGATGCCACGTGTCGTCATCACAATATTTCTTATATATAACAACCCTCCTAAAATTTTTCTGATACCCTAATATATTTTAAAATATCCCTATATGTCTTAAAATACACCCCCGTATGTGAAAACCGAGCCCAAAGTATAAAATATCATTAAAAATAATTAAAAAAAAACAAGAAAATTTAAGTTTACACGGGGCGCGTAAGCCTTCTCTTGAGCTTACGCGGGCCGCGAAAGCTTAAAGGTCAGGCGAACCCCTGTGATGACACGTGTCATAACGCGTGTTAAACCTAGTTCGTGGCCCGGATCAGCTACAACCTAACCCCCCTAGTACGCGGGCCGCGTAGGCCTAAGCCTAATCTTACGCAGGCCGCGAGAAACTCAATTTTCAGCCTTATATAAGAAGGCCTCGGGATTTCATTTTCCGTCGCTCAATTCCTTTCTTTCTAAATGAATTCTCACATAATAGGCATAATTTCCGAGTATAATACCCCCTAATTAGCGAGGTTCTGCTCCGTTGTAAGTATTATAACCCCAGTTACGTATTAGATACACTGCCCGATTGATCTTGGGTTCCGTAACAACTGTCGTGGTTCTGCCCGACGTAGTTGTTGGAATACCGTCTCGGGGAGGGTATCGTTAATATAAATAAAGGGTTATTATACTAACATATATACATTTGTGTAAATTATAGATTAACATCAGGAAACCCTAGAAGAAGTCTAAAACAACAATGTGAGTTTATCCGCTTTTTGTAAACCTTTTTGTGAACTGTTTTACAAAAACCTTAAATGCTTTACAATATGATTAAGCAGTGATTGAGACTTTGTAGTTCTTCAATTACTGCCGGTATGTTGGGGTTTTGTATACAAAATGTAGAACACGTTACCATTGGACGACGAGTTAGCCAATGTGTAATATGACCCACCAGTCAGGATTGACAGTACTGAATGAGTAATTGTGTAGAAATAAACAATGTGATCGCTCTCAATACTGTGTTAATTGATAAAACTCTTCTTGATTAAACTGAGATTCACTCACCAGTATTTCCCACTGACAAATGTTTTTAAAACGCGTTTCAGGTAACACAATGTGACAGCCAAATTAGAAGAAAGCCAGCTTGAGAGCACTGACGGCTTGGAAAAATGTGGCTATAAAAGTTACCTAAAAGATGATGTTTTAAAATTCAATAAAATAGGGTTTATCCCTATATTGTAATAAGAAACTTGGGTTTTACCCATGTGGTTATTAATATAAAATATGGTGGTTTTACTCTGATAAACATTTCCTAACTACGGTCCTGATGTAATTTCCGCTGCCAAATTAATAGCTGATACCACCACAAACGAATGTTCGCGGCCGCCCGTTCCCGGGACAGATAAGGGGGCGGGGGTTGCGACAGAAGGTGGTATCAGAGCTAAGCCACTGATTCAGCCACAAAAGTGTTCTGCTGACATCAATATATTATTTAAATTGTTACGAAATAAACTATGAAAATACGTGCATATTTGTATTTTATTTGTTATGTGTTATTTGACTATTTGTTAATTTACAGTATGAGTGATCAAGGACCTTCGGACGTGTATCGTCAGTTGTCTGATTCACCTAGGAGTAAAGGAACTTCTTCCCAGCCTACCCTCTCTGGGTATTCTGCTGATCAGGAAGAAGGAATGTTTGTCTTTAAGGCTTAGTCTGAAGAGCCGTTCCCTCAGAAAAAGAGAGGATGGTTCAGTAAGGGAGCATTTGAACGTAGAAAAAGAATGCGAAAGTTGCAACAGCAAAGAGTCCTAGCAGCCGCTAAGCTAGAGTCAGATGCCCATACACAGGATATGCTTAATTGGAGCTTAGCAAATTTCCATATCCTAGCCACAACTGCAGCCGACCCAAGTCTGGAACAACTAGTAGCCCCACAACCCTTACCTTTAATTCCCACTCAGCCGATGGAGGTAGAAATGCATGATTTCAACCCTGAGAAGATACCTAGGATACCAGCCTCTAATCCCGTAGACCCAAATTATGATCCATGGTTTGATGATCTTAGGGATTATGTGCCACACTACCATCTAAACAACGAAACCTTGCCAAATATAGCAGCGTATCCAGGTCTGGACCCTCTAGATCCCTATTATGACAACAATGAATACATTAGGGAGATTTTAAAGAATCCGTACCCTCAGGAGAATCCCATGCCACAGTACCCAGAACCAGTACCAGCATCTGCACCCCCAATGAGTGCAGAGAATTTGCAAGAACTCCGAACTTTCGGAGAAGAAATCTTAGAGAGTAGTGAGAGGATGAATAAATATAATTTTATATATTAAATAATAAAAAGTTATATCTATAAGAACCATATTGTACGGGTTGAATAAATGTAATTTTATATACCAAATAAAAAAATTATATCTTTAAAACCACGTGTATTACACGGGTTGAATAAATGTAATATTGTTTACCAAGTAATAAAATAATACGTCTTTAAAAAACCTCATTTATTACACGGGTTGAATAAATGTAATTTTATCTACCAAACAATAAAAAATTACATCTTTCAAAATATGCGCATTACACGGTTTGAATAAATGTAATTTTCTGTACTAAATAATAAAAAAATATATATCCTTAAAAACCCCCGTGTATTGTACGAATTGAATAAATCTAATTTTATATATCAAATAATAAAAAGTTATATCTTAAAAAACCTCATGTGTTAGATGGGTCGAGTAAATGTAATTGTGTATAGTGAAAATAAAAATATTTAATATATTAATACAAAGTTTGGTTTTCGTGATAAAATAGATTATTCTGTTGTTGCAAAATTTGTTAACAACGTCTCAATAAATTTAACCCTTTATTTAAAACTCCATAAATGTATAAATGATAAATAATATTAGTTAATTTTATTTTAAGTTTCGTAAAATTTATTTGATACCAAACTAAACAGAACGTTCAAATATAATTAATTCAAATAAATAATATTATAAATGAGAAGGAGATTAAACTAAATAATAATTATCCATAAGATATTAAACTAATAATATTTAGTAGAAGAGTTATCTATAATATAAGATATTAAATTAAATAATATTTATTAAATTAAAATAATAATTATCTAAAAGAGATGACTTAATATGATGACAAGTGTCCCTAAAGTGGTTTCTTTTATTATATAGTAAGATTTCTTATGTTTGAGTTATATTTAAAAATTTGTTAAAACGTATCTTAGTCTTTCCCACTACATTTATGATCCTGATTCTGAAAATGTGGAATATGCCCATCTATCTACTATACTAAAAAAATTCATCTTAGCCACATGGCATATTCTTAGGCAACCATTTTGATTATGTGGACATCCTCTTTAGCAAGAGAATTAATCTTTGGGCGGCAATCCTTTTTCTCAATTTTCCTTCTCACGTACGTTTCTTCGCACGACCATCTCTCTCCTCAACCTTTCCTTTATATCTTATTTTGCAAATCACAAACCTAGATCTCTAAAGCAAGGATTCAAATCATTGATTGAAGGCAACATAGTAAGTTATTTTCGATCCTTAATCTGATACTCTTATGTTTTTTTCATTGATTCGTGTTTCATATTTGTTTAATCTTGATTTATATTTCACGAACCCTAATTCGCAGCGAAGCGATTCTCATGTATCTCTGATTCATCCTAATCGTTACCCTCTTGGTATGTTTAGTTTTAATCTTATAATCTTACGTTTCTACAAAACCCTAATTATGATATGTGCGATTTTTAGACCTTCAAACTTCTACAAAACCATGCTATGAACCGAATTCCCTTGATGATTCCACTGATTGGATTCTATATACCATTTGGCTTCTAATTATTTCAATTTTCTAAGATTTTTCTTTAATGGTAGCAGATCTCTGTTAGTTTTCAAGTTATGGTTTTTGCTCAGGTAAATGTTCTATTGGTTTTTTGGATTATTTAATAGTTTATTATTGGCTTATTTTTTTGTTATTCATATGTATATGTTATTGATTTGATTGGAATTAGGTTTATATGATATGGTTTGAAACATGTACTGTATTGTGATTTTTTAGGGTAAATTTTGGTTACATTCACCATGTGTAGATTGGATTTTAGAGTTTGTAAATTGTGAAATTGTTTGAAGATGTTGCTCTAATTATGTTTCCTAATTTTGAGGTAATTTAGCTCCAGCATGCTATTCTTATAAACCAGTTGGCATTTAGACGCACCTTTCGTCTCTTTATATATATATATATGTGTTTGTTGTCGATAGTTTGTTTAGATAGTTTTCTAACCCATTCAGTTCAAAGCTTCGCACTATGGATGCTCGTGGTTTCTTTGATTCTAAAAAAATTTACAAACTCTTTTGTTGCTAGTGTAGGCGACCCGTTTAGGCTGGGTGTCATTGAACTTGAGATGGACACAAAACATAATGAAGATTTTGCTATTATTTTGCTGCTTATAACATGTTGTCCTTTAGTTTTTTTTTTCACTTCATTCTGGTGATCGGTCTTTACAGCTATGCTACATCACATTTGCTCCAAATTCCTGGATCTAAGCCCTTGAAAAGATGCATCCACATTTGGCTTTGTTTATTCAGGTTTGAGCATTCTTCTTCATATATCATATTGTTTGATTCTAAGGAATGATGGTTTTAAAATCACTAATTGAACGGTATAAATTAAGTTTTAAGCTTTGACTAAGTCAGCGTATTTGGAACTTGATTGTGTGAGGTCGGTTAATCTTTTCTATAGGTGGTAAAATAGATTGGTTAGGCTGGTTGGTTAATGGGTCAACCAATAAACATCTTGGGATAAGATGGGCCGGTAAATGAAGGCTGAGGTAGTCGGATTTAAATGTAGGGTGCCTACATTCTTATTTTTGTTCTTATATGTTGATGAATAAGTGTTATTAGTATGATTAAACTATTCTTTGTTCTTATATTTGCTATCTACTCTTATGCGGCAAACCTAAAGGCTTTTTCAATATGCATCATGTTTTAGTTATGTGAGCATGCCTCTTATATATCTACCGGTTTTATTGTTCTATCAATAAAATATTCATTAATCAGACCATTTGTTCACGCTGACTTTTCTAAAGGGCAAACAAATGCACTTCACATGTCCCAATTAAAAAATGTTCTTAAGAATGGAAAATGAATGTCAAACAAAGATCAGTAATTTGAAAAAAATAATCAATTTTTATGTTTTCCTTCATAATTGTCTCTTATTTTTTGTGCTTATTTAGTTTTTTTTTTGCGCTAAGTTTGGTTCGGGTTTTTTTTTGGGGTGGAGGTTAGATACTGAGATATGCCGAAACTGAACAGAACTATTTTCAAAAATGAAAGTTGAACTATCGGTTATTCGTTTGAATATATGTTAATTTGCGTATTTTTAATCAGTTGAGGTAAAGGTTAAAAATCATTGTTAAGGTAGTATTCACATTTTTTGTCAAATGTAGTCAAAATTGTTGCTTTGGATGGATTAGATTGATGTTTGTTTTCGTGGCAGGGTTTTTATTTTTATTTTTTACTAGCTATAAGTGATGCAAAGAACTATCTATATGCTAATTTTGATCGATTCTGTACAGGTCAAAGAATAGGCAAAGGCACATGATTGAATGATCTCAAAACTGGATCCTTTAATTCTTATTCATTATGATGGTTTAATTGTTGCAAAATGGTGCAAAAGTTTCATTCCTTACTCCAACACCACAGAACCTGTTGGTATGTGTTCATTAACTTTTTATTGTCAATTATGGTCTACATATAGATTAAGAATGATATGTTTCAAATCTGTAGGATTATGTTGAATTGCAACAACTACAATTATATACGCTTTGTTTTTGAGTTTCAATTTAAAATTTTCATACACTATAGACTATTTGTTTGGATATAGTTTAAACGTTGTTATTTCCTTTGGCATATTCTAATCTTGACAAGTATTGTTGATTTGCAGGTTAGTAAAGGGGCATGGATTTTCTTTTGGTGGCGGCTAGCCCACAACCTTGGTACCGGTGAGACAACCAACCAAAAAATCATCAAATTGAACAACGAATCAAGGAATGAGCAAATGGTACCGGTTCGGAACCGGATACTGAATTTCTCAACCCGGCTCGATTTTCGGTACCGACATTTTGCGTTTTCGGTACCGGTTTTTACCTTTAAATACTGGTACTGTACTGGATATTTTCACTACCGGTAACGGTACCCTTCGGTACCGGTTTTTACCTTTAAATACTGGTACTGTACTGGATATTTTCACTACCGGTAACGGTACCCATTTCTTAGGATTTTCGGTACCGGTTCGGTACTGTTTGGGAAACCTTTGACATGTTTGACCCGATATCTTTTTAGCTTAAAAATTTAGTTTTACCCATTTGAGAATTGAGATAAAGTACATGTTTAAGTAATATGTTATTTATGATGTTATCTATTCAGTAGTTGACCCATTGTTTTTTTAGCTAAAACTTTTAATTTGACCCATTTCAGAATTGAGATAACGTGCCTGTTTAGGTTGAATACGTGTTATTCAGAATGTGTTTTAGTGAGAACTAATACTTTACCACTTAACTATGTATAATTTCTACACAAAGTTTTTTTCTTATTGTGTTTGTTTTTAGCATAACATAAAGTTAATGCCTTGGCGGTGTGTGTTTGTTTTGCTATGTTCTGGAAGACGGACAAGTATCATTGATCCATGATGGCTGCCAAAATCAGCTGCCGCTCAACTTTGTATTATGCTATAACCCGAACGGAGATTACTAAATGCAAGTAAGGTATAGTATACTGACCCTGTGATACTTAGTACACTTACAAACGTTCATAGTTTAAAATTATAAGAAATTCACTTGAAGAAATATAGTGGTAGCCTATGTACTTTTTATTATCTTTTTGTAAACATAGACAAGTAAACTAATGTATCAAGGTTATAAAGCTTTTCAAATTATGACAATTGTATGTTGAATTATATGTTGCTTTATCAAGGGCAAAAACATGAGATGGAGTCAAAATACTAATAATTGACAACGGAAAACCTACAGATAAAACAACTAATGTGATTTATATAGAGATTTTCAAGGAATCGTGATCGTTGCATATTCATGTATTTCAATTTGTCGTTGTAATCTAATATATTCGTTTGTGTTTTAACGTGTATAAAATAATAATATTTAATGTCGGCGGTATTAATGAAGAAATTTTCTTTTATCAACCCGCGAAATTTGCGGGTTCTTAAACTAGTTATAAATAAATACGAATCATAAAAATAAATTAAAAATGTTATATACAACAAAATATTTTAGCGATACATAATAAAAATTACACTTTTATATCGTTGTATACATGGATGATAAAAATAAATGAAACTAATAGAGGAGTATACATAATACATGTAAAATTACCTTCTTTATTTCTAAAATTAAATATTTTATATTTTGTTGTAACTATTTTACTTAGATGCAGACAAAATCATGATGGGAAATGTTCACGTGTGGCATGGACTGGAGACATGTGAAAAACAAAAGGATCCTTTCTTGGTTTTTATTTTTATTTTTTTATTTTAATGTTTAACCTTTTATTGTTTCCATTTATGAAATGTTTCTAGTGGCATACGCCATCATTCCCTTTTGCTCATTAACATACACTTTTCTACATCATATAAAGGGTAATTAAGTTTTAGATTTGTTCTACTAAACTCACTTAATCTTTTATTTTCTCTAGTCACTTAAATTTTATATTTGTTCCAACTGTGCATAATTTATAGCTTTCCAGGTTACCTTAGTCATGTGTCAGGTCAAGCTATTTTTTACATTTTCATAAAAAAAAAACCCATCTTTTTCTTCTTCACATGTCATCGGCCACGCAACAACCATTTTTCGGCCGCTTCCCCGACTTCCATATCTTCATCTTCCGCACTAGATTGTTGTTTCTGACTCTAGTATAGCAACCGTTCCCAACACATTTCCCACACATCTCGTCAGCTTCTACCGTTATTAAGTTACCGGTCGGCGGAAATCGTGTTAGAGAAACCAAGCTTTTCTTTCAGTTCGAGATTACGCTTTCGATTCCAAACCTGATGAGTAGGGACGATGATTTGTCACCGGAAGTTGGGTGGGTGAGACGGTGATGCGTATCCGGAACTTGGTGTCGTGACCAAGGGCGGACCCAAGCTTTGGCTTGGGTGGGTGGGAACCCCCTTGAAAACAAAATTTAGTGTATTTTCGAGGTAAAAAATCCTGACTGCACCCCTGAAAATTTGGTTGAACCCTTTGTTCGCACCCCTAGAATATTCATGGGTCCGCCACTGGTCGTGACTTGTGTGAAGAAGAAGAAAAGATGTGGTGATTTTGTTTTTTTATTTCTTATTTCAAACCCAGTGGGTTTGTTTAGTTATTATTTTACCTTTTTAATGTTAAGCCTAAGTATTAGTAATTGAAAACACTCGCACCTCATCAAAATAATCTGGAAACCTGATAATTGCATAAGATTAGAACGATAAATTAAAGCTGAGTGATTTTAGAGAGACAAAAAAAGTTTAAATACTAACACCTCATCAAAATAACCTGGTAACCTAATAATTGCATAAGATTAGAACGAGTGATTATCAGGTTACCGCTTTTGTATCGTGAACAAGGTTGGAGAACTCGCTAGTCGCTAGTCGGCCGGTGAGGTGGGGACTAGCGACTACTCGGGATTACTTAGGATTACTCGGGATTAATCGGATCGGAAATTTTACATGTAAATTTTATTATTTTTATAAATATGTATATTAGTATATATATACTCACACATCCATATCAATATAATACTTAAAAAGGTAAAAGTAGTTCAAAATACAAACTAAACTTACATATAAGTCATAACATACCAAGTCTGAATACTTAAAATTCAAACATTAACAAATAGCTCAAATGTAATCGTCATCCCCTTAGTGTTCAATGATTTCGACACCGTCCGACTCGTATTCAATCTCCTCGTCTACTTCATCATCTTTTTCCGACTCAAATTCTTCGTCATATTAGGGTAAGTGATAAGGAAAATGGGCTTAAGTTGTAATCTTGGGCCTGTTTTGTAAGGATTTCAAATGGACCGACTAGGGAAACTTGGGCCGACTAGGGCGGCTTGGACCGGCTTTGACCGACTAGCGATTTTTTGACTGATTAGTGAAAAAATACTCAGTAGGAGGCCGACTAGTGACTAGTCGGCGATTAATCGCCGAGTAATCGCGATTTTTGCAACACCGATCGTGAAATATATTTTTTTTGAGAAAATCGTGAAATATATAGTATTTCATATCTTCTAAAGTTTCTTTCCAGAATTCATTTTTCAATCATTAATCTTACCATGTTAATAAGATTGACGTGATTCATTATCTTTTAGAACTATTCAATTTAATATTCATAAATTTCAATCCTTTCAATTTAATTAAATGTGACCTCTGAAATTAAATTGTTGGTTTGGAAGCAAATATTAATATAATCTTTATAAAGCTGAAGTCCAACTAATATGTAAACCGCAAACGAGGTGGTCCTTACTCCTTATCACCTTGCTCCAATCCTCCCTTCAAACAAAAGGAACCCCCTCTCTCTATCTCTCTCTCTATATATATAATTTGTGACTCATTGTGTGGTGCGATTGGTACTGATGGGTGGTGGGATTGGAACAAGATGTTGGTGTTCGATTATCCTTTTTGCACTTGCATCAGGACCGACAGCATACGGTGATGAGTGCGATTTGTACCAAGGAAACTGGGTGTACGACGAGTCGTATCCCTTGTATGATTCATCAGAATGTCCGCACATTCGAAAGGAATACGACTGCATCAAAAACGGCCGCCCCGATCTAAACTACCTCAAGTTCAGATGGCAACCCACCAATTGCAACCTGCCCAGGTATACTGCATTGACCCCCTTCTCTCTTCATAACATATAATATACAAACATATTATGTACATGTAGAGGTTAGACAGACATAGATACATACGTGTATGAATTAATGTTGGATATTGTCTGTTAATAGTCATAGTTCAAAGTTCAAACACATGACTATCTCTTCTCTTTCTTCCGTTCCATTTGGAAATTGGAATGTCATAATATTCACGTGTAACGCTCCTCATTAATTTGTTTTATCTTCTTGTCACATTCCTAGAATATCGTGCGGTGATTGGTTATTTTTATTTATTTATTATAGATTCTGGGAAATTTGGAATTATTTGAAAATTAATGCGGTTAACGTGTTTTGTAGACAACAAATCAAATATATTTTTATATTTAATGTTAAACCAAAATGCATCGAAGATGATACGTTAATATACGTTATATAGTTTTAGTAGTTGAATTATGCGTGTCAATATGATAAAATTAAATAAACGTTTTATTTAAATACATAGAATGCTTAAATTATCGTTTTTTTAACGACAAAATTTGAATCACTAACAGACCACTAAAGTATTATCGTCCTACCAGCGGAACCACCCGATCATATTCATCTCCATTAGGCAATAATGCTTATACACCAATTCAAGAGGAAACCCAAAAAAAATTAGAAAAAAACCCTTTGTGAGAATCGAACACGTGACCTAATGGTCCTAAGCCTCATCCCGGCCCTATTAACAATAGATGTGCGCATGAATTTGGCACCAAATATTATATTTGCTAATTATAATTATATGTGTGTGTTAAATATATAATTAGAGGGTGTTTGGAGGTGAGTTTTGAAGGAGATTTTTAGATTATTGAGTTTTGAAATCATAAATAATTAGTTTGGGTAAAAAAAAAAAAAAAAATTGATTATTTGCGTTTAGAAAGTTACAAAACGCAGTTTTCCAAAAGCAGCTTCCCCCTACTGCAACAAAACGTTGTTTTCCAAAAATTGATTATTTGCGTTTAGAAAAGATTTTCACTTGTTTATTTTTTTAAATATATATTTGCCAAACTCTCAAATAATTGATTATCAGATTATTGTGATATCAAACAACATAATCAAATCCAAACACTATCTTTCAACATCACGTTTTGTTACAGTTAATTATCTGATTCTGATTATTCAAAACGCATAATCTATTTTCAAAACTCAACCCCAAACACCCTCTTAGATGTCTTAAAAAGTAGTGTACAAATCACTAATTTAAGTAATTTCTTTGAATACCGAAGTATTACATTATACTATACTACATTTACAAGTGTCGGCTGTGGGCTTTGATTGGCCAACATGGGCGGCTGGAAATTTTGTTTTTTTTTTTTTTTTTTTTTCTTGTTTGCCCCTACCTCAATCTAAAATTACGGTTTTGTCTCCAGCTCAAAATTACGATTTTGCTCTCAAGTGAAAATTACGATTTCGTCTGCCACTCTCCCATTGGACCAACCAGTTTATTATTTTATATCCATTTTAAAATGACGGTTTTGCCCCCCAGCTCAAAATAATATAACGCTTTTGTCCCAAATAAATATATGTTTTTTCCCCCAGCTAAAAATTACGATTTTGCCCTCAGTTAAAAAATGGTATTTTTCCCCGTTAAAAAAATTACGATTTCGCACTCAGTTGAAAATTACGTTTCCCCCCTTCAAAATAAAATGATGCTTTTGCCCCAAACAAAAAAATACGATTTTGCCCTCGGTTCAAAATAAAAATGTGCTTTTGCCTCCAGCATAAAATTACGATTGTGCCCGTAGTTCAAATTTATATTACGCTGTTAACCTAGGTGCAAAATTATGAATTTCTCCCTATTAAAATTCCAAATTTCCCCCCCCCCCCCTTCAAATTTACAGTACTGCCATCACTTTAGCTTTGACAATTTACGATTTTACCCCAGTAAAAAAATACAACTTTCCCTCAGTTAAAAATTACAATGTTGCCATTGTTTTAGTTTTTTTTATCAAAAATATAAAAGTGCTTTTTTTTATTTGGTTGACTCGATTTTGTTGTTTTTCGTGTCAATGAGCTGCTGCCTAACACTCGCTCATTATTCGTGCACCGCCCCGCAACGCGGGCGGGGCATCTAACTAGTTATGTATATTTACCAAATGTGTTAGCGTCACATGAACTGTATCTATTATTATTTAACAATAAATAATGTTACTATGTAAGTGAAATTAAGTTTTTAGCGAAAAGTATCATTAAATTTTAACTTTTTTGCATCTTCAATAGTCAATTAATATCATATTTATGGGTGTTTGGGTTTGCTTCTTAATTTGTATTTTTATAAATATAATAAAGATATCTTTAACTCAAATATTACAATAACTCTACTCTTAAATTAAATCAATTATTAAACTTTTAATATACCAAATACGAATTGAAATCCGGTGTTTTCCCTATAAGATAAAAGTCTCTACCACCCAGCTGCCAGCTTTGCTGGAATGACTGTATAGATAAAGATAACGTTTATCTGAAGTAAATGCAACTTGTTAAGGGTGTTTCATAGTTGACATTTATTTTTAAAACGTACATCAATCTTAAGAAATCATCAGAAAACCCAACTTATTATTTTTTTGCAAATTAACATTGCAGGTTCAATGCCGAGGAATTCTTAACAAAAATGAGCGGAAAGAAAATAATGTACATCGGAGATTCAGTAAGCGACAATCAATGGCAATCGATGATATGTCTTCTTCGTACTCTTTTGCCGCCACAATCTATTATCAATGAACAAACCGTCAACTCAACAACAACTGCCACATTTGAGGTTACAGGTCATTCTCTATTTTATTTTACGATGTTTTTCAAAGAACATGAAATAATTGTTATTTCAATTTGTAGGATTATGGAGTTTCGATTTCAGTTTTCTTGTCTCACTACTTGGTTGACATTGTGGAGGAGGACATCGGTCGTGTTTTGAAACTAGATTCCATAACAAACGGAGATGTATGGAAGGAGAACGACGTTTTGATCTTTAATACTTGGCTTTGGTGGTATCGTCGAGGAGAAAAACAACCGTGAGTATCATAATTATATATTTCACTACTAGAAAATTGAATTTTTGTGACAAAATAAGTCACTAACAAACTTATACATCGATGATTGATTACTGACGGATAGTTCAAACCATATAACACATTTTATAATATTTGTCAATAATCTCTCAATCATCTATGGCGGGTTGTCGTTGATTGATCGGTGAATTTGTCATGGTTTTCTAGCCAAGTACCCTAATGGTAATATGTCGGTAGATGGTATTTCAGTTAGTAATCATATCCTTGGGTGAATTTTGTTCTGTACCCATAAGCCTTCACTATAGTTACTACCTTCACTGAGTGGCCACGAGTAACGGCTTCATCGGTTGCTTAAGATCTTTTGATTTGTAGTGTATGAGTCTACATAACCAGAAATAGTTTATTGGTGGACATTATAATTTGATGCAGATGGGATTATATCCAAATAGGTACGAACATTACAAAGGACATGGACAGAATGGTTGCTTTTCAAGAAGGTTTAAACACATGGGCGAATTGGGTCAATTCGGATATAGACCCCGAGAAAACCACAGTGTTTTTCCAAGGAGTCTCTCCATCTCATTACAAGTAAGTATGTTTATTTACTCTATTATGACGTCTCTCACAAACATCTCTAATGACCCGCAATGTTTGGTTTGTAACCCGTCTTTCTTTTTTCCAACTAATTAACTATCTTTTAATACACTAAATGAGCCCATGTCCACTTTACCATAGTCAATAGGTTCATCATATACAAAATTTATAGTTTAGTGTTTAATTTAGATGGCTTCGAGTCAGTTTTAGGATGAACATGTGTGTAAATATATAGTTAACCAGGTGAGTCTGGATCGTGGGTTGATGCTATATATCAACCAAATTTGTAAAGGGTGTTTTTTTTTTTTTTTTTTTTCAAAACTTAAACTATTTATGTATTTATGTTCAAACTTAAAAGGTTAAAAAAATAAGTAATCAGAATTTATGGTTTAAACACAAGTGATACATAGACATTTTGTTTCTAGGTGAATTTGAAATTTAAATCTGGGAAAAACTATCAGTTTTTAGATATCAAATTTAATAACCAAAAATCATTGGTTTAATAAAGATCATAAAAATAACTAAAATCAAATGAGTATTTTTGTTACATTTACATTTTATGAGATTTTTTTTTGTCACATTTACATTTTATTGAGAATTGTATATATAATATAATTTTTAACTCTTGTGAATAGATATATATAATATAATTTCTAACTCTTATTTATATACTATTAATTTGAAACATTTGTATGCATGTTTAGTTGTAAGTTGTGTTTAAATGTTTGTACCTTCATCAAATATTGGTTGTAAGTTGTTCTTAAGTGGTTGTACCTTAACAATGTATACATGTTTAGTTGTAAGTTGTGCTTAAATGTTTGCACCATAATCAAATATTGGTTGCAAGTCAGTGGCGGATCCAGGAATTTTTTCCACTGGGTTCACTTTTAGATGATCCAATTTCATATGTCTAAGCATAAAAAATTTCGGGTCGGTTTGACGGTTCGGGTCGAGTAAGGTTCATCACATAATAAAAGTTCGATCGTTATTAGAAATTTAAAAACACATAATCTAAAATACGAAGGTCTTTCCGAATAAAAAAACTACCTAGAGTTGTGCCTTACGAGTTTTTATCTTTTGAAAATGTTGCATTACACTCTCGACTTTGTGAGTCCGTGGGCTACACACCCATCCAAAATCCAAAAACCCACCAAATGGCTAGACTTGGTCCAAAAACAACAAAACAAATCTAAGAAGATTGGATAAATTGTAATTTTTATTTCCCCACGAACAACATATACCACACACATTGAGGGAGGGTAGTGGCAGGAGGCTGCGATGTTGTGTGCATGTTTAATGTTCACACCCTTTAAAAAAGGAACAAAAGAAAAGCCCAGAAAGGAACAAAAGAAAGGCACAGAATTAGGATTCGAACTTGGGATGTTATAGTTAGAAATTGCGCGTCAATCCAATGGATCACTAGCCATTTATGGTTATGGGTTCACTCATAATTTATTTATGGGTTCCTTTTCAATTTTCTATATACGTTATCACTATAAATTACAAACCGAATGGGTTTCTGGGAACCCGGTGTTTGAACATAAATCCGCCCCTGTTGTAAGTTGTGCTTAAGTGGTTGTACCTTAATCAAATAATGGTTTCATTACCTTACCAAATTCAATTTGTTTTTTATGCATGTACGGTTGTAAATTGTGCTTAAATGGTTGTACCCTAATCAAATAATGGTTTCATTATCTTACTATATTCAATCGGTTTGATCCATTCAAAGTTGTGTTGTTTTATTTGTAAATTATTATTATTTATAATAATCTTATTAATTTAGTCAAAATCTTATATAAATATAATTTGCAAGATATTGATGCAATGGTTGTTGTAATGTTTGCGTTAGGGTTTGTATAGTGGTAATGATATATATTATATATTGATTACGATGAACCTGTCAAACGGGAAAAAATAGACGCGAGTTCATCGTAACACGTGAGTCCTAGATCAACTTAGTTATTTTATTCTATGTTTTACGTTTCGGTTTAATTTCTGCGCATTAACGCCGCAACTTCAATGTCGGTGGTCGCTGGCAGTAGCGTGACATTAGTGCTTGCCCCCGCCGCAACGCGGGGGTTGCTTAATACTAGTTAATAGTGATTTGGTTCTTTTTTGTCTTTTTGTATTTTGTATAGTTTTATCCCTTAAATTTCAACATTGACACTTACAACCCTTTAACTTTCTAAAGACTTTGTAATCGAGTTTTATGTATATTTTTATATACGTGTGGGTATACATTCAAGTTAATTGACGTTTCGACGTAAGCTTTTTCTAGAAATGAGTCGGGTCAAATGTAATACGTTTCCGTGCTTATCATTATGTACGTTTTCAGTTGGTCTACGTTTTGACGTAAAAATTTACAGATCGTCGCGGCAACGCGCGAGGGAGTTTTCTAGTTACAACTATTTATTAATTTGGGTGAGTTTTTCATTGACAATTGAAATCAAAATTTCTTCAGCGGGTCGGACTGGAATGAGCCTGGTGTGACAAATTGCGCCAAGGAAACGCTTCCAATGAACGGATCAACGTACCTTGGCGGCGTACCTAGAGCTGAGATGGTGGTAGAGCAAGTACTAAGTGGTATCACAAAACCAGTGTCATTGCTCAACATAACAAGACTGTCTCAATTAAGAAAAGATGCACACCCAAGCACATTTAATATTTTCGGAATGGATTGCACACATTGGTGTGTTGCTGGCCTTCCAGACACATGGAACTTACTTCTATCTGCTGCTCTTGTTTGAATCACATTTTTGGTTGATATTAAATATTGTTATCACATTTTTGTTTTGCAAGAAATAACAATCTATGGATATAATTATACTACTTCAATGATCATTTACAAAATATTTGAGGTTGCATCCATTTGATAACATAACGCTTTGTATAGTTAGTAGAAGAAGACTTGAATTCACGTTCAATATATATTAGGGACAATTGCATATTTCCTTTTAAAAAAACTGTTTAATTGCGTATTTATCCAACTTAAAATTAAAATTGCATATATTCCCTTTCTTAACTAATGTAATTGCAAATTTATCCATTTTGATTTATTTCATTAAAAACAAGTTATAAATTGACTTTTTTACCCTTATTTTTACTAAACTTAAAAAAAAAAAATACAAATTTATTCATTTTTACTAGTCTTTGTGGATTTTTCACAATTCTTTAAAAAATACATATTTATTCATTTTTACTATTTTTACTAAAACTTAAACACTGAAATAAACCGCTAAACTAGTAAAAATTTACAAAAACTAGTAAAAATGAATAAATATGTATTTTTTTAAAGTATTAGTAAAAATAAGGGTAAAAAAGTCATTATATAACTTGTTTTTAATGAAATAAATCAAAATGAGTAAATTTGCAATTTATTAGTTAAGTAAGGGGATATATGCAATTTTAATTTTAAGTTTGATAAATACGCAATTAAGCAGTTTTTTAAGGGTAAATACGCAACTGTTCCTATATTATATGATTAGTGTCAAAGGCTAATTTGTACCATATATCACGATAATGAAGATCATAATTTTAACAAACCTTTCAAAAAGTTTACTCTTCATATAAACTTCTATTTTAAAATAAGGGAAATTGGTTTTTAATAATCGCTTATAGACGTCATTGGTCATTGTCAGTTTCATTTTTGAATATTCCCTTCCGAGTCCAACCTTTCATTTATTTTTCCTCCCCTGGTCCCCGTTAAAAAAAACTTAACGGAGTTAAGTTTTTTTTCCGAATTATAAACAAATATTTTAGGGCTTTTGATCAGAACGGCGATACGAGTCATTTGATGTAAAACTTACCTCGAAAAGGTGCTCCAAACGAATTGATTTTTCTTAATTGGAAGTTTAAACACCCGAATTGAAGTACCGTTTTCATCGTTTGGAGCACCGTTTCGATGTAAGTTTTACATCAATCGACTCGTAACATTGTTCTGATCAAAAGCCCTAAAACATCTGTTTATAATTCGGAAAAAAACTTCACTCCGTTAAGTTTTTTTAGCGGGGGACCGGGGAAGGAAAAATAGTTGAAATGTTGGACCGGCAGAGAGAATATTCAAAAGTGGGACTGCCAATGGCCAATGACGTCTACTAGCGATTACTACAGACCAATTTCTCATAAAATGGTTGTAGTTTATTATTGTAAATAATATATGAAGGGCCGTTCAAAAAAAATAATATATGAAGGATATGACTTAAGGGTCATATCACTGTAGTTACAAAATAATTCATATGTTTAAACGTAGTCAAGGCTCTTGTGACTTAAATGTCATATCACGGTAGTATATGAAGGATATAGTTTAAGTATCATATCACGGCAATTACAAAATAATTCATATGTTTAAACGTAGTTAAGGCTCTTGTGACTTACGTGTCATATCACAATAGTTACAAAATAATTTATATGTTTAAACGTAGTCAAGACTCTTGTAGAAGTTAAATGTAGATCTCATCTATTAGCTCCTATAAATATGCTAATAATAATGTTTTTTTAACCAATAAAGTTTAATTTATGAAGCCTGATATCATTTTTTTTAAAGAGGGCTATTCATTCAAAACAAAAAGCCTTAGCAAGATGCTACAGGCAATAGTACAGTACAGAAAGGAAAAAAAAGGAAAAAGAGAACAGAGAGGTAAACTAAAAACTACTACTAGAAACAACTGAATTTGCCCCATTCTTTCCAATTAATATCCATTTTCCAGCCCTTGCTTTCATCCATAAAAACGAGAGTGCCTTGACGTCTCCGACCGCCCTTGATACGTGTGTTGTTTTCTGATTAAAGATTAGGTTGTTTCGAATCCGCCATAGGGTCCAACATGTTGCTGCAGTGACTAGATATATCGCCTTCTTTTTCTCTTTCGACGAACAGTAAGACTCAATATATTCCAATAATCCGACCAAGTATCTCGAGAGAGGTATTTTGACCCATAAAGAGATCGCCGTCCATACTAATTGTGCGTATTGACAGGAGATCAGTAAATGATCAACCGATTCAGTGGTCGAACCACATAAGGCACATAAAACCGAAGGGATATTTATATTCCTTATCGCCAAAGCATCCCTTGTCGGAATCCGATCCAGCACCGCCCTCCATAAAAAGCAGTTTATTTTTTTCGGTATCCAGCTTAGCCATTTTAGAACCTGTGTTTCCGGAATGCTTTGAATGCTATCCAGCTCTGTACGTAAGTTATTTACTTTGAAGACTTCTCGTGTTTCGTCTTGTCTCCATAACCATGTGTCCGATTTCATCTCTATCTTGACATCTTCCAGCAGCTTAACACACTCATTCCAAGCCTCTGTTGTCTGTGATTGAATGACCGAAGACCCACCGCCCCATACCCACGAGAATTGCCCATCCATAAAACAATAATGTTGTTCGACCGTGCAGTACTTTTCAGTTTCCAAAGTAAAAAAAGCTGGGAAACTATTCACGTAATGAGAAATTGCCTACCCACTTGTCCAACCAGAAAAACGTTTTGTTTCCCCTTCCCAGTTGCACCTCCAGCCTATTCTGAACATCTGACATATTGAGATTCGGCCCCTTTCCTAAATGCACAATGTTTTTCCACACATCTGTTATCGAACTCTTTAATGGAATGGAAGGGTAACTTCGTCTCCTACCATGTATTGCCTTAATAACTTTCGTCCAGAGGTGTGATGTTTCGTTTCTGAATTTAACAATCCATTTCACCATCATAGCTTTATCCATTGATGCTAGGCTGCCAATACCCAAACCCCCATGTTCTTTAGGTGCCACAACTTTGAACCAAGGTACCCAACTCATCTTGTTCTTATCTAAACAACCTCCCCAAAGAAACTTAAGCCTTACTTTCTCTAAATATTTGATGACATGTAATGGTGCATTAAATAAAGAGAAATAGTAAGTTGGGAGATTACCTAAGACCGCCTTTACAAGTGTCGTTCTTCCGCCAAATGATAGTGTACGTGCTTTCCATAAAGAGAGTTTACTTTCAAATCTATCAATGACGGGCTTTCAATTTTTTACCAAACCCATGTTGGAACCCACTGGTAAGCCTAGATATGTAAATGGTATCGAGCATATTTCACAACCAAGTATTGAAGCCATATTTGAGATATCATCATTTCTCACCCCTACACCAAACACTTTACTTTTAACAAAGTTAACTTTTAGACCCGAGGATAAATGAAAGCATCTTATGAGCCTAGCAAGGTTGTAAAATTTTGGTTCCGACCATTCACCTACAAACAATACGCCATCCGCATAGAGTAGGTGTGAAATGGTTGGACCCCCGCCCGGTGTTGAAATTCCTTTAAAGATACCCTCTTCCACCGCACAATCCGTGGCAATATGTAGAGCCTCCATAGCCGGGATGAAAAGAAGTGGAGATAACGGGTCACCTTGTCGAACCCCCCTTTGAATATCAAATTCAAAGGTTGGTGACCCATTAACCAAAATCGATGTTCTAGCCGTCTTTAGTATTCCCGTCACCCATTTCCACCACAGAGCCGGAAAGCCCATTTGAGATAAGACCAACTCCAAGAACTCCCAGCTTAGTGAGTCGAATGCTTTCTCAAAGTCGACCTGATATCATATAAGGTTGGTATGCTTTGAGCTTTTAGCAAACTGATGTAACAAGTTACTAATTTTGATAAGATTTACGCTTTTTTCAAATTGATATAACGGGTTACGAATTTGACACTGGTTTTTTTTTCTTCCATATGCAATCAATGCAGTGTTGTAATGTTGTTTTGGTCTGAAAACATAAGATGTAATATGGTATTGTAACACCTCGTAAAATCCCGACCAATATAATAAAGACACGTGTAATGGACTTTAAACGTGTAAGGATTTGATTCTGAGGGACTAAATGTAACACCCCGAAAACGGGTTTGGTAATCAAACCCTGTTAATACTAAAAGACGGGTAAAGTACAGTTAGCGGTAGAAGTAACCCGGTAAATATTAGGATTTAAATAAATAAACCTCATATTTAATAAAACGCGAATGAATACTTTTAAGGAAATAAGTTTATAAAAGGCCCGAGTTAACGGGACTTAAAAATAAAACGGGTTATAATTTCCCCGAACCCACCAAGTAACTAGGAATATCAACCTAGTTAAATATGTGCCTTAAAACAAAGAAGGAAACTTGGGAAATAACCCTTATTATAAAGCTACAAACTAGAGGGGCTAAAAAGGGAAGAATTGAAACTTGATTTATTAAAATTAAACACAACACACACACTAGGTGTGTGTGTGCGTGTTCTGGTCGACCAGGAGAAAGCTCAGGAGAGCTCAAACCCTAACTTCAACAAATTGATCAAATTGAAGCCCAAATCAAGAGCCAAATCAATGCATGAACACATATTCGTGATCACCAAGTCAAGGGGATCATGAGGTATGTTGAATTTCTAACATTCGTGAAGTTGTAAAAATTTGATAATCATCCTAATCGCGAATTAGGCATGAATTAGAGAAGCTATGGCTAGATAAGTGATGTATACTTGCTTAGGAACGAAACCCTAAGTGAAAATCATACATAACATGCTATGAATTGAATGATTGAATGAATTCCCACACTAGGCTAAGTGGGTATTAGTCATAAGGTGGAATTCATGATATGATTATGATTAGAATCATCATGCATGTTAAGTAATCGGGAAATACTTAAACAAATTTCAATTTTGAGTATTTGATCATAAGTGATAGTGGTAAAATTTGATGTTAATCTTGGTAAAAATAACTAGTTATGAACTAGTTTGTAAATGTGTAAAAGTATGCCCACTAGGTGTTTGTTAAAATGCCTAAACGAAGCTAAAATGTTGAAATTCCATGTGAAGTGTGCATTTGGATATGTCGATAGATCAATTGACTTTTAGGAAGTCAAACTAACCAATTATTTAATCGAGTGATAAAGTCGACATAAGACCCGTTAGATGGAGTAGTCATAATTGATAATGACT
>JARYGA010017292.1:0-15728 GCA_030545235.1 Helianthus tuberosus | reverse complement strand
TGTAACGAACATTCCGGAACATGACCATAAGTTAAACACACCTTAAATATCCTTTACATAGCTTAGAAATAGGCTTTGAGGGGTGCGGTGTGCTAAAATAAACTTTTGGGTCATTCAGGGACTAAAAGTGTCAAAAAGTGCACAAGTTTGCATTTTCGCGCATAACTTACGTTCTGAATACATCCGGACATCCAAAAATTTATGTAAGCATGACTACATTATATTTTAGTGTTCTCCTTAAGAAAAATCCATTCGTCGCGTCATTTGGATCGTTTTTCGCGCTTGTGCGCATTCCGTCGTAATTAAGCGAACATCGCGTTCGTACGACCAAACGAACCATCATCCGGCATATTTTTGAACATGTATTGAGTTCCCTATACTTTAACTTCATTTTAGAGCCTTGAAATGAGGTTAACGGGGTTCAAACGCATCGAAAAAGGGCTTAAACACGTGCAGGGACCATTGCTGCCAATTTTCAAACTTTCTGATTCAGGATGAGTGCTAGCGTAGCGCGAGCCCATAGGGCTTACCCGTCGCGCTACGCGACTGACTTGCTGATCAGATTCAATGTTTCTAAACACAAGTTGCAAGTGATTGATCCTTAACCACATGTTTTAAGTTGATTTGTCACTAAGATAAGGAGCATATGTGGCTCCATAACCTTTCAACAAGTGTACGGATGTGATCGAATCACGGTTTCCATGAAACGATCTCAACGGTTCACCGAAAACTATAAATACCCCACCCCCCTTTGTTCATAATCACTAGAAATTTGATTTGAGAAACTCTAAGTTGAAACATTAGTTTCATACCTGAGATTTTCGAATCGAGTTTAGCATTCGGGGACCCTTCGTAAGTATTCTTTCGTTCTTTTCCTTATTTTTACTGCTTTTCGAGTCAGAAAGTCAAACTTTGTTTGACTTTCAGCGTTGACCAGTAATGGTCAATGCGAAGTTCGGTTGAACTTCGCAACGTGATTGTAATCACGATGGTCATAGTCCCTTGGGACTATGCCTACTGATTACCACGTTGTCTAGAGTCGTAGGGTAGGCGATCTAATAAATCGCCTATACCTTCGAACTCGACCCATTTGGTCGATCATTAGGATCCGACCAAACACATTAGGTGACCATAGTAGGTAGGGAATAACCTTCCGAGGTTATACCCTATGGTCACATCGTTTAAGTAGTTGTATGATAGGTAGTTTATATGCCTTAGGTAAATTACCAGAATACCCTTTTCATGTATAATTGGTAATTAAGCATATGTAACCTAAACCTTTGTCACATAACTGATTATGTAACATGTTTAGGCATATAACACTTGTCATAGGGCTAGTTAGGCGGTCCAAACGCGTTTCACGTGCACGACGCGTTAAAGTAGCATAAGCTTCCTAAACGGGTCGTAATGGGTCGTAAACAATTATGTTAAGTTTCATTTAGCATGTAGGCTTTGTTAAACCATATCACGTGAGTTCCGACACTCATTTGGTTTACAAACCCTAATGCTACCCAGTCTTCCGAGATAGGTCCGGTTTATTAACATAGTTACCTATACTAGGTGCCGTTTGATTCCGAGATCTATAGCATTACTTGGTGGTTATCTTTAGACATCTGAGCAATCTCAAGTGAGTACATAGACCCCTCTTTTACTGTTTTCCAAACTGTTTTGGGGTGGAACACATGTGCCTACTTGTTACTTTCCTGCTTTCCTGTTTTCACATCATATACTGTTATGTTCGTTAGTACATTATAGTACATGATTTCATTACATCTTATGCTAGGTGTGCCCATTGTGTGCATTACTTAGTACATTGTTTTACATTACATTTTATGCTAGGTGTGCCCATTGTGTGCATTACTTAGTACATTGTTTTACATTACATTTTATGCTAGGTGTGCCCATTGTGTGCATTACTTAGTACTTTGTTTTACATTACATTTCATGCTAGGTGTGCCCATTGTGTGCATTACTTAGTACATCGTTTTACATGACATTTCACGCTATGTATGTTCATTTGATTACATACTTAGTGCATTATTTTCACATGCTTACATTTTGGTATGACATTTGGTTTGTTTACATGGGACAATACATTCATTAACACCGATCATGCCGTTCGTTAGTAGGTAGTGGTACCATAGGAATTGACAACTCCCGTTCCGGACATCCCAGGGAAAGGGGACAGAAAGGAATGACCGAATTCGTTGATATAAGACAGATAGACCTTTAATTTGTTTAAAGGGTTTATCACCACAGTCGCAAGGCTTGGATGTATGCATTTTCACAATACCGCATAAATGTTCATATTAAATAGTTGCATGCATTTACACAAAACATAGCTTTGATTTAAACCAAGTTTTACTTCAATACTTTGTTTTTGTGCATATGGTTTAGTTTGAGACATTTCACTTGCCATACATGACATTTTGACATAGACATTTGACATGGATATTTGACATAGACATTTGACATGGATATTTGACATAGACATTTGACATGGATATTTGACATAGACATTTGACATTTTGACATAGACATTTGACATGGATATTTGACATAGACATTTGATATGATTTACATCTTGACATAAACACTTTGACATATTATTCAATACATTTGCCAATTGGGTTAAACATAGACTTCTTACATTGGTTGGTTTGGTTTGATTAAGTGATTAAGTAACGATGCGTGTGTAATATGATACAAGCATGGTGGATACGCCGCTGGTACTTCCTATATATAAGTGTTTGTATAGTATTATATGTCGTAACGTTATTTGAATCATTTCAGTTTGAGACATAGAACATTTTATACAAATAACATATTTTTCACAAGACATTTATTTACAAACAACTTATCTTATACAAACACATTTTTACATGATTATTTATTTAACCTGACTTTTACTTATACATATCATCTGATCTTATTGTTTTTCAAATGATTTACAAGACAAAGCAAATTACAAGGTTCATGACTAAACATTCTTCTTAAACATAAGTCATGAATCCTATTTTCACAAAACCTATGTATCTCACAGGCATTTTTATGCTGACGTACCTATTTTCACATGTGTTTTCAGGTGCTTTTCCATAGGACGTTGATTATGATACTAGGGCGGACCTGTGCCTTAGAGACTTTAAAAGAAGATAGACTATGTTTAATTATGTTCTGAAATCCTTAATTCCTGTTTAAGACGATGTAACACCTTTGTTTATAAATAAAATACAACTTTGTATGCCATGGTTATGAAACAATTAATTCTGTTGCAACACGCCCCGATGTTTCCGCCGCGATTTGTTGTTTTACGCGGTCGGGGTGTGACAACAAAAGACTTATCAGTTCCCAAATAAAAAAGAACTCTAGCAAAGATATCGTTAATGAGGAACGTACCCGTTATGACATTTGTGTCATTCACTGCCTCCCTCGCTTTCATCTGAAAGGCTCGGGCGTTCCCTTTCTTGGCCTCTCCAGGCTTAGCTGTACCTTCTTTGGCTGCTTTAGGGCAGTTAGTCTTAATGTGGCCCTTCTCGCCACAACCATAACACACGGCATTCTTAAGGTCCTTACAATCTAAGGTCTTGTGCCCCGTTTTCTTGCAAATACCACAAGGCTTTGCCTGCTGATCTGAACGACATTGTCCCCAATGCCTTCTGTTGTAGGTCTTGCAGACCGGTCTTTTATCTGACCTCTGCTGGTTTTTATTGAACCCAAATTTGCCTTTTTTCTTGGACTTTTGGGAGTTATCCTCCTCCCTCTTCCTCTTCCCGTCGGTCTCAGTTTTGGCCGACTTCAGTCTCACTGCATGCAGAGTGAGAGACAATGATAGGTCTACTGCTGACCTATAGGAGGTAGGCTTGGAAGCCTTCACCATACCCTTGATCTTTGGTGTTAGACCACCGATAAATCGTGCAATGCGCTTAGATTCCGGAGTAATCAAGTAGGGCACTAACCTCGACAAAGAGTTAAAGTCGGTCACATACTTCCGACAGTCTAGGTTCTTCATAATGAGAGTCAGAAAGTCTGACTCCACATTCTCCACCTCATGCGGTAGACAGTACGTCTATTTGATAAGGTCCACAAACTTGGACCATTTAAGGTGTTATAGGGGTATCTTCCTTGTAGATTGTATCATGGCCTTCCACCATGTTAGGTTATCGTCCTTAAAGGATTGAGAGACGAACTTCACTACATCCTTATCAGATCAACCGCTGATATCCACTATAGTCTCTATCTCGTGCAGTCATCTCATGGCATCTATTGCCCTCTTTTCTCCATTGAAGTCCCGAGGCTTGCACGAGACGAAGTACTTATATGTGCAACCGTCCTTAGAAGAACGAGACTTATCTTGAAACACTTGTTTCTTAAGCTCACTCTTCGCAGTTGAAGAGTGATGCAAGCTCTCCTTACGATCCGATGAATGTGGAATTGATTGGGACATGGAACGAGTAGCACTCGATTCATTAAAATTTGCAATTAAAGCATTTATAGCCTTACCGACTTCAGCGGCTATCATGTCTTGGAGATCAACTCCATCGCCGTTGTAGTTAACATTCGCATTATCATTGTTGCGTCTGCTACTGGCTCCATCGGAATGTGGATTCGCCATTTCAATAAGCTTGGTCTAAAAACCAAAGTAAGTAATTGCTCAGTTGCAATATAGTGATTGGTCATCGAATCTGATGACTTGCAAAATGCATCAGCCATCGTATTATTAAACCATATAGGCTATAAGATTTGGATATATATATATATATCCTTCACCTTTTGGACTAGTGTGCATAACGTCACAACTGCCAAATTTCATAGTTTTAACATTTCAAATGAATGTTGAATTAAAAAAAAACAAGTGTATTTAGCCATGGTCTCATAGGACCATCAAGGGCCTTTGAGGTTTGGATGGAGTCCATCACCTATTGCACAGTGGATCATGAAGTCATTACTGCCTTTGTCGTAATTGATGATATAATATGGCCCGTAGGCAAAACAATTGACATCACAAAGGATGTTAATATAGATAATCATCGCACTGATGATATGAGTCATGTTCTCATTGATCATATTGATTATGAGGCTTGGACGTAGTCCACCACCTTGGACAGGGAACCATAAGGTCATAACTGTCATTGTCTTAGTTGACAACAAAGTATAGCCCGTAGGCAAGTCATCACTAAGGTTGTTTAGAAAAATGATCATCGCATTGATGATATTAGCCATGATCTAATTCGATCATATAGGCTATAAGGTTTGGACGTAGTCCACCACCTTGATTGCTAGTGTGGTTCTCAGGTCAAATTTCCAGGAGTATTAACATTTCTTGAATGTTAACACATAATAGTTATCTTAATGGGTTGACGATAAATATATGTAGCCATGGTCGCATTTGACCATAAGGCTCTGAGGCTTGAACATAGTTCACCACCTTTGGATATAAGGGCTAATCATCCTTAACCGTCATTTATAATTGCCAAATAATATGGACTTTGCCAATTGGCTGGTCAAAATCATTAAGAGGATCTTATTTTTAAATATATAGCAGATCGATAAAGTTTGAATAAAATCGAGACGATTGCTTGAAAGGGGATGTAATGAATACATATATTATGAATAATTCCAAAAAAAATTATTAAATAGATAAAAGATTACAACACTTGCCTTAAATAGGACTTTTGAAATAAAATGAAATACTTGTCCACGCAGGGACTAAAAGAAAAGATATGTCCAAGCAGGGAATAAAAGAAAAATAACTTGTCCACGCAGGGAGTTTTGGAAATTTAAATACAATAAATATAAGATACTGCTTCTCTACTCGTCCTTCTTCTTGCCAAACATCTTGTTGAGCTTTTTGAAGATCTTACTTATCTTCTTCTTAGCCTTTTCAGCCTTACGCTGAATTTTTTCCGCCCTTTCTAAGGCCTGATTGATGGCCTCTAATTGTGACAGTGGCAATGGATGTGGCTGAGGCACAATAGGATAGTGGTATCCATAATTTAGATATCCAGTAGCTGGATATGCATAATAGAAAGGAGATGGGTATAAGGCATTGTGTACGACTGCCTGCATATTAGGGTCGTACGATGGCGCCTGATAGCCATAATCTATCGACGTGTTAGGGTTCAAGGGGTTGAATCCAGTCATATCTGGATACGTGGGAATTGGGTTATCAAAGCCCGATGGTGATGGTTGAACAAACGTTGCAGGATTCGGATCAACCACTGGTGCGGTGTTTGAGGGTCCACCCATTTGTGGGTCCTCAGGGATAGAAGGATAAGTTTAGGGTAGTGGTGGTAGTGGGCTAGACCGTGGTCCCAAACGCACAGACATGCGCGCTCCATGTTTCCTCCATGGTCTGGTGGCAGCGGCGGAGGCGGTGTCGAAGAATGATAGGAGGGTGTATTCATGAATGTGAATTGGTTCCAATATTGGTCCTATTCGTTAGGACCTTGATAAGGTAATCTTGCGTAAGAAGCAGAGCCGCTAGAAATCTCAATGGGATGCATATGTGACCCCGGCGGTGGCATCTCCGGATCTGAATCTTCGTCCGGCTCATTATGTTAGTCCAACTGGTTTTGAGCAGCTGGAGGTGTGTTAATATACTGGTTTGGGTCAAAAGATCCATGAAATGAATAGGAATGTGAATGATGTGATTGGTGAGAATGATGGGAATGGTATGAATGGTGAGAATGAGTGGGAGATGAGTTATGTGAGACAGAATGTCTCGCTGGTTGTGAAGAAGAAGAGTTGCTTGAATATCCGTAATGTTCCGAGCTGTAATGCTCCGAATTATGCGAAAGCGAGGGTGCATGTCCTGAAGGGCTTCCTCGCATAGATCCTTTGCCTTTTCCTCAAATTCTGGGTGGCCTGTTTTAATCACGTCAAAAATAAAAAATAATATATATATATAACTTAATAAGGATAATAGTTAATCCTAGGTCATTGCCTAGACTCAGAAAGTCTAAGGATTATGCTATCGTGTTGTTTGAGATTAAACACAAAAGGCTAGTGTTTAATTCTCTCGAACCTTGGCTCTGATATCAACTAGTCACACCCTGATATTTCAAAAACATAAATGGGATAGAAGGATAAGTTTAGGCCCGGATAGGGAGTATCGTGACGAGATTGATACCAAATACACAAACACAGATAGCACAGCGGATGTCTTGGATTTAAAATATTATTACAAACATAAATGTCCAAGTGTCAAAATAATATACACACTGCGTGTAATAAAAGATCCACAGGCAGATCGAAAATGTACGAAAATGAATTAACAGAATACAGGCTTATGCAAAGGAGTTGCAAATTCCTCTTCTAGCATTACCAGGCAGCTTCCACCCTAATTACCTAACCTTACAACCTGTAATTTAGTCTTTTGAAGATACGCCAATTTACGCTTGTAAATATAAATAACCGACTCATTTGAAAACATTTCAAAAATGTTTTTAAGTGCACAAGGCACATGTATTTTCATAAATAACTTGGGACAATTCAAAATGATCTTGTATACAGTTTTACATGCCTGTCAATACATATACGGTCCGGTGCAAAAACCGAATAACGTGATTAACCGACACGCCACTTTAACCCACAAAGGGGTATCCCCAATATGCGTAAGAAAAACATTTTATAATAGCATTAGCATCTGTCAGGTGTATGCCTACACCCCGTGCTCGGTCGTGGTCATTAGTAACTTAAATGAGCCGAGGATATCCAGGACACGGTCGCGTTAACCACCATTGTTTAAGTTACCAGACAAAATAGATTAAAATAGGTTATGAAGATTTTGTAGTCACAATCTGACATATGATCCCATACCCGACCAAGCGGCAATAATTTACTGTATCCCAAGCCCGTATAGGGAAATAGGTTAAGAGTATTTGCCTGGCTTAATTATGTCTTACAATGCAAGAAACAATAAGCACAACCATTAACAAATAAACTAAGGTTGGTTGCAATCTACCGGAAGGACCTAGTCTGGAATGATGGTATAAATAACCAATTAGAATGTCAACGGTTCCCATTCAAGTCATAAACTTGGACCGGTTAACTTAAATTAGCGAAAACGGTACGATACGCTTGATTAAGCGGTGACCAGAATAGAATGCAGTTTAAACCTGACAAGTACTAAGTCTTGTATAATATGGGTAAACAATATACATTCTGGAATATGAAATAGAAATGATAAGAATTGGCCCGTTTAGGTAAACTTACTTTAACTAGTTACGTAAGCTCAACCGTACCTGGATAAGCGATATTGGGTAACCGGATGAGTCATAAACAAGTTCTATATTCCAAGGTACTTTAAATATGTTACCAAGTCAGTAGGTAACCAAGGTCTTATAAACAATATGGTTTAAAACCAAAATATACACCATAAAGGCATTTTAGTCATTATTGACATAGTTTGAGAACTTGCATAAAAATATGAGTCATGAATAAGTACATTCTATAAAAATACTTTAATTATGTTATAATACCAGTAGGTAATAGATTTTGTATGATAGTTATGGTTTAAAAGCATACTATACGCCAAAAAGGCATTTTGGTCATATTGTAACATAATTTACGACCTAGCATCAAAACCCAGGTTATGAATAGATTTATAATACCAAAATATGTTAATTATAGTAACATGTCAGTAGGTAATTTATTTTGCAAGTTCATCATTGATTAAAACTAAGTTTTATGCAAAAAGGGCAATTTGTTCATAATTAGGCATAATATAAGAACTTGTATAAAAACTCAGAATCTGATTATGATCAAGTAGTATATGATGGGATTTTAACATGTTTATCAAAGCAATTTCATCCTTATGAAATAAAAACGCAGCGGAAATTATGTTTAAAACATGTTACTTTTATGATATAAATTTCATTTATAAGTAAAATCCCAAAACCCGGATCCATATATGAAGATGCATACTATCAAACACAACCATAGGGTGTTTAGAAAACTACCTTCTTGGAGTAATGAGAATGAAACGGATGATGCTTCAAGAATGGTTGCCTTCAAGAGTAGAAGGCCTCAAGCTTGTATACCCCAAGCTTCCAACAAAACACCACGAAATAGCTAGGATTTAACACTTGAAACGAAACCGAAAAGCTCCTTGGAACCCTTCTATGGCCGAAATTTTTAGAGAAAAAAATTCAGCTCTACACTTTGAGATTATGTCTCTCTCTTCTTTATATTTTTGTCATACAAAATATATAAATGATGAGAGCCACCTCCTTTTTGCCCAATCAAGAGGCTTCTTCCACATGCAAAATGCATGAAAAGATATTGGACCAATTTCTTTGGTTAGAGAGAAAGGGGGGGCGGCCCTAGGTGGGTGTTTTAAAAAAAAATCAATTTTACTTTATTAAATAAAGTCTTGTTTATTTTTATAACTTTTATAAAATAAACACTATATGTTTTCAAGACTTTATGCACCTCTTTTAAAATTGTTATTTAACTTATTAAATAACAAAATAAAAATATTCTCTCATAATAAATTATCCACATAATTTATTGGTTTCTCAAGTGTAATTATTTAGAACACCAATTTCTAAATATTGTAAGTGTTAATATTTATTTGTTTGATCATATCACAAATAAATAATATAAGTGTTTGTCTAGCTTGTTATTGGGTATGACTCGACTTGGATCATAACGTACTAGCCACATCAATTTAATATGTGTCTTGGGCATACAGAGTCCTACAGTATAACCTCAGAGGGTTATCCTACATTATAATGTGATCATAATACAACTAAAATTCAGTAGCTAACTATATTAATCGGGTCAGAATCGAAAGTCAAAGCAGAAGTCAAACTGCTCGACTTTCGGTTATGAACTGACACTAAAACTGGAAAGGATGGGCTGAACATGTTCATACATGTTCTAATATTGATTACCAACTGATCAAGTGTCAAAAACATGGGTTATAACATTTATAAGATCAATTTAAAAAGTTTACGAAAAACTGCCCTTTGACTTTTTAATTAATATAATTTTGACCCGTCATTTGACCAAGTTAACGTGATTTTCAGGAGGTGCCCTTCTGAGGGATTAACACCTATCTAATTACGATCACGTAGCCATGTTCGATTCGAACAATGGCTGGACCATAATGATCTAAACCGAAAGTCAAAGCAAAAGTCAATTTGCTCGACTTTCGGCATATAAAAGCCTATAAAACAAAAATGAACTGGAAAGGGACACTTACAAATGAACCTTAGAATCTTTAAGTGTAACACCTCGAAAATTCACGTCCTATAATGTGTAGACACGTGTCATATGTTTAAACGTGTGAAAGAAATATTATAGAAGGACTAAAGTTGACAAACATGGAAAGTATGTGAAAATACGTATTCTAAGTGTCAACTGTGAATAAATATAATGTACATTAACCCAACTTGATGCTCATACCTTCCAACGAATAAATCATGAATCATACGAAGCTAAAAGTGAGAGATTTCAAACTACAGGGACTAAATGTGTTAACATGTTCAATTTATACCTCTGAGTGACCTTTTGACAAACCCGAAGCTTTGTAAATATTAATTATGCTCACTAGAATACACGGTTTAAATTTCGTAAAGTTTCGTTAACGTATGAGAAAGTTATGATCAAATTCGTGTGCGAACGGTTAAAGCGTAAACATCGAATGTTAGGACTTTTCGGGTGACAACGAAGATGACCGGGGGCCTAACAAAGTGGGTATATGTTTTAAGACCCTTATAGATAAATATTGAGGGTTCACAATGCAAGAAAAACAAGTGCCCGATCAAGTTTCGAAGAGCCAAGGATCTAAATGCAATAAATCACAAAAATCTGATCAGGAGGGCCTAGCGCGACGCCAGGGGTCCCTAGCGTCACGCTAGGGGTGCCCAGTACCAGATTATGTTTGTTGTTGTCTGCCCTTGCCTTTCTGCTTGACCCCATCCGATTTTCCACACCCCTTGACTCCTAAAAACACCCCCTAAACATGTAGGACACATGTAAGAATGTTGTGGGTAGTAGTAGACTTTGTTGTCAATCATTTGTGGTGCACAAACCCACTATAAAAGGCCATGAGACTTGCAACAATGATCATTCATACTTCAATCTCATCTCTGGTCATTTGGGGAGCTTCCAAGCAGATCACAAGCCTCTCTAATCAACCATTAAACACTTGTAAGTAAGCCTAACCTTCTCTAATAGTGTTTAGCTTAGTTATTTAGCTAAAAGTCAAACCGTCGTAACTACGGTTTGACTTCGTGATTAGTTATAATTAGCTCAGTCTTTTGGCGAATTAAAAGCACCGTTAAGTAGGTAATTATATGGGTGTTAAACCCCAAAAAGGGCACACAATGATTCCCATCCTAACTAGGTCGTTTGGCGAGTCAAAGGTGTCTTGAAAAAGTCAACAGAAGCTTTAATCGGGTAATTAGCGATACGAGAAGCGTGTAACCTGTTTTAACCATAATGTAACTTAGTAATCAATGTTAGAACATGACTAAACATGATTGATTCGACAAATTTCAATTTAGGATCGATTCGGAACCGAAAGGCGCCAAGTTTGACTTTTTGCTTGACTTCGGTTCTGACCCGGTTTTGATAGATGTAGACATGCCTTAAGGTTTCTTTAGGGCCGGGTTACATGTTGGTATAAGCCTCTTTACTTGTTTCGTTGATTATCCGATTCGTTCGCGCGTTTCCGTTAAATGCTTAAAATTGACCGTAATGCCCTTTCGGTTATAAAACGAGCTTTTTGGTAATATAAGTGGAAAAGACCCTTGTCTACTGAATTATAAACATGCCCTCCAAATTTGACATCAATTTGAGGTCCAGATTAGGAGATATGCGCATTAGCGTAAATAGTAAGCTTTTTATTAATTAATCGGCGCGATTAGCGCATAGCCTATCTAAACCCGATTTTCGGCACCAAACCTTTTACCCACTGATGTTAAATAATATTTTGGGATTTTTGAAGATTTTTAATTATTTTTAAACTGATCTTAAGCTAGGCTTATCGCCTTAATTCGGTTAATACCGAAAATACCCTTTTCGGTCATAAAATGATTTCTACAAGGAATTTTGACGCGAATCCAATTGCTACTGATTTTAAATAATAAATATAGTGTTTTGAGCCTGTTTAACTGATCAGAAAACCCAGAATCGTATTTTTAATCGAAAGTCGCTTAAAACGGGTTTATACGTGTATTATACGCGTAGTTTAGGCTTAAAACTATTTTGAGACATACGGATTATTATCAACTAATATAATCTGTTAAAAATAAGTTGTTTACTAATTACTTCAGTCCCGAACATCAGGGTTACGTTAAATCCCTTTTATAATCGTTAAAATGACCAAAATACCCCTACGGGGCATAATTAAGGATTTAACTCGTTTTGGGCATTATGGAAGGTATCATTATGATATCACAACATAATTTAAGCATATTAACTTAGGAAACCTGTTCGCGACCTATTCGGTTACCCGTTACGCGTTATTCGCGTTCGGATCGGTTTATATAACTAGTTTATATAAGTTAGCCGAAACGGGTCAAACCTTATCGGTTTTATCTCAAATTTCAGAGTGTGTATCAAATACCCATATTAGACAAGTCTTCAAACTTGTCGGGTCTAAAACACATTTTATTCCGGTCTTCGCTTAATCATGCGTTTGAACCGTATATTTCCTTAAGACTAATCGGTCTAAGCTTAGGCTTAATTAAAGACCCGTTAGCATTCTAATTGGTTATTTACACCATCATTCCAGACTAGAGCCTTCCGGTAAATTGTACCTACGCATACTTAAGTGAATACGGCTGAGTTATTATATTCTTGCTATTTAAGACAGGAGCTAGCTCAGGTAAATACTCTTAACTTATTTTCCCTATTACGGGCTTGGGATACGGTAATATAAATACCGCATGTTCAGGTATGGGATTCAAAGACCAATGAGTCGGGAAATCCAAATAACCTGTTTTAATTCGTATTGCTTGACTGAAACATTGGGGATTAATTTGACCGTGTCCTGGATATCCTTGACTCATTAAATTGCAATGGCCACGACCTAAGCACGGGGTGTAGGCATACACCTGACAGATGCCATATGTTTATTAATTAATTATACCCAATAAGGGATTCCCAATAAGGGAATAGTGGTGTGTCGGCTAATCTTGAACCGGCATAGAACCGGGCCCCGTATGTAGAGCAAGTTATGTAAAACTGATAACATGAAATATAGTTTGTCCCAAGTAATCAAGTATACAAAGTATAAAAGATTAATATTGCCTCTGTGCATTTTAATCCAAGTGTCGAAATATTTATGTGTCTTGTGCACCTAAACAAATTTTCATAAACTCTTTTCAAATGAGTCGGTTGAGTGTATTTACCAGTGAAAACTGACGTATTTTCAAAAGTCTAAGTGACAGGTACACGTACGTAATAGGCTGGAAGCGGCTCAGGACGTTATTAAGGAATCTTGCAAGTTCTAGACGTCTAAAGTCTGTTGAACAATGATAATGTTTTAAGATCCGCCTATGGATCCTTTACTTTCCGTTGTAATACTTGGATATTACTTTATATTCGGATTGTAATATAATTATCTTTTGCTTCCGCTGTGCATTTAAATATTGTGTTGTTTGACTATTATGTTGCCAACCACGTCACGATACTCCCCTACCGGGCCCACCGGTGACACGTGGAAATTCGGGGTGTGACAGGTTGGTATCAGAGCCAACACTGAGTGAATTAAACACTAGCCTTTTTGTGTTTAATCTCAGTTACACAGTTGCACATTCTTGAGTCTAGATGAGAACATAGGACAAATTCAAATTTGTTCCATTTTGTCTTTATTTGGTTCCTTTGTTATTTATACGATTAGCTCTTGTATGGGCGAGTCATTTTCGGTAGAAGTCCCGATTAGGGCAACCATATACTTGTATAGATTTTTTTTGAAGGAACGATTATATATAAAATATCATTTCTATATTATAAGATCTACCATTATAATAAAATGGCAAAAATCTAAAAGGACAAGACCTAGCCATATGTCACATTAAGACAGGGCCAAGATGGTAGTTCCACAATTAGATTCAGATCCTTATTAACATCTCGATTTAAAATTTTGTTCTGCGTTAATTATTAAAAAGAATCTTAAAGGTAAAACCTAGCCTAAATGTCACTGCATACAAGGCCGAGATGGTAGAACCTATTCAAGAGATTCAAATCTTTATTAAACATATGAAAGCATAATTACATGCTCGACAAAGTGTGATACGATAAAATCACATAAGTCATTTTTATGGAAGTATTCTAAATCCTTATTTATATAAGCATCCCATATGGATGAAGTGCCCACGGGCTATAATTAACGTCCTCTGAGACTAAAAGACAATTCTATAATAAACTCACCAATAGACTATTGTCGATATATTACAGTTCAAGCTACATGGCAGACTCAAACGAGGTCAACAGTCACCCAGGGATAGTACCTGATAATGCCCGAGTAAACGTAGAGGGTGCAGAATTACAAGCAATGATAGATAATGCGGTTAATAGGGCTATGGATAGACAGCACCATGGATCAAGTGGTACCCATACGAGGACCCATTCTGCATCACACACTAGAACACCCTCCAGGACCCACACTGCCCACAACAGTAATTCTCACCACTCCTCGAATCAAAGGAGTAATCCATCCCAAAGAGTTCCACAGAACCAAGAACCTCGTAATAGGGGTTGCACCTATAAGTACTTTGTTTCGTGCAAACCCAGAGACTTCACGGGGGAAAAAGGAGCTGTTGATTGCATGACTTGGATGGACGAAATGGATGCGGTTGTGGATATTAGTGGTTGTGATGATAGGGATATTGTGAAATTTATGTCACAATCTTTCAAAGGAGAGGCATTAGCTTGGTGGAAATCTTTGATCCAAGCTACAGGGAAAGTCCCGTTATATAATATGACCTGGGAACAGTTCATGACGCTGATCAAAGAAAACTATTGCCCTCAACACGAGGTTGAGAAGATTGAGACTGAATTCTTGACTTTAGTCATGGAGAACTTAGATTGTCAAGCATACCTTACAAGTTTCAATACCAAGTCTCGATTGGTTCCTTATTTGGTCACACCGGAACCAAAGCGAATTGCTCGCTTCATTGGGGGTTTAGCCCCAGAAATAAAGGCAAGTGTGAAAGCATCGAGACCTACTACCTTCAGGTCAACGGCAGAATTGTCGCTAGCTCTCACACTAGATGTGGTTAGAAACAAGGCTGCCAAGGCCTCTGAAGATGGGAAGCGTAAAAGGGAGGAGAATAATTCCCAGAATCCTAAAAAGAACAAATCCGAGTTCAACAATGACCAACAGGATTCCGACAAGAAGCCTACATGCAAAACTTGCAAAAGAAGACACTGGGGACAGTGTCGATCAAACCAAAAGATAAAGCAATGTGGCATCTGCAAAAGAACTGGCCACCAGTCCCACGAATGTAGGGACATAAAGAATGCAAGCTGTTTCAGATGTGGTGAAAAGGGCCACATCAGTACTAATTGCCCGGAGGCTGCCCAGGGAGGAGCAGCTAAGTCTGGGATGGATAAGAAAGGAAACGCCTAAACTACCAGTTGAAGGCCAGAGACAGTGCATATCAATAAGAAGGTACGTCCTTACCTTTTAGCATCAATTCTATCTGCTAAGTATTTTACGTTAATGTAAGGGATAATAAACCTTTAGTAAACCATAAGCTTAGCAAATTTTT
>JARYGA010017291.1:0-37595 GCA_030545235.1 Helianthus tuberosus | reverse complement strand
GATAATCGAATCGAATTTAAACGAATTTCGAATTTTTCGAATTCGAAACGAATTCTGCACACCCCTAGGTGTTTGAGAGAGAGGAGGGGCATTATGCGTAAAAGTGGTGGGGTAAAAGATTAAATATTTTGGTAGATCAAGGTTGAATGGATCTGATATTTTGGTAAATGTTAAAATAAAAAATATAAAAGTTTTCATCTGGTAGAAGATTAAATATTTTGGTACTTTATTTGTTAAATGTTAAAAAAATAAAAGATTAAAAAAATATAAAAGTGGTGGGGAGGACTATGACTAGGACCATCCTCCATACCCTCTAATTTTGTGGGATGGACCATCCTTGGGAGGACTATGACGTGGCGCCTACGTGACGGATCATCCTCCCTTAGAGGACCATCACCATACCCTCTAGCCTTATCCATACCCTTCATTGAACTTAAGTGTTGTATCGATTGTTGCGAAGGTCAGTAGACCTCTATCCGTTGGGGCGCATAGTTTGAAATCTGCTAATGATGTGACAATTAGCCCGAAAGTCCTGTTTAATTATTATTCAAAGGCAGAAGATTATGTTCAGTGTGCCAATGCTGTGAATGTAATTGACAAAATGTCGAGGACACATGCAATGGAGCTTTACAAGTTTACTAACCGTACGTGATGGTTCAAAGTAAGTTCATTGGTGTCCCGTTACCCGAAAATCTGTCGAATGAGGATTTCGGTGAAGACATTTGTCGTAAAAGGTTGAGAACTTATTGAGATATCACTGGTGGATGCTTGGTGGACAAGGTTGATGATAGTGATTTGAAAGACATTGGAATTGAGGCCTTGCGAATCTGTTAAAATAAAAATAGGCAATATAATTCATGTTGCTACGTTATATGTACGTTATATTATAAGTTGATGTGTAACAGCTTATTATAAGTTGTTAAGTTGTTACATGTCGTTGTAACTGACTTACTGATGAGGGTTGTAAGTGTGCAGATGAAACTTGAGGGATCTGGTGGAAAAGCGCAAAGGATCTAAATGATGAGTTGTGAGAGATGGAGGGCTAATGTGGAAATGTTTAGCGACTGCATAAAAAAAGGGTGTTAGGGTTTCAGATGAAACTTAACACCTCCAGAATCTTCTGTTGTCTCTCTCATTTGTGTACGATTAGGGTTTGGTATTGTTGTTAGATCCTGTGCGATCTTATTGATCTCTTGTGAGATCTTATAGTTGTATTAACAGATCAACTGAATTGTTCAGAGATTTTACATTTTGTAAGATCCAGGGTATTGGGGGGTGTTTTTCTTGGTTTGGGTAAATCAATAAAGTTTTGTCACCAGTTTGTCGCTATTTCTTGTTTCCGTGTTGATCTCATACCATTTTACAGAATCGTTGATAGTTCGGTGGTTTCTGATTCACCGGGAACAAATCCTCATGCGCAACCGTCATGACGCTAGGCCGCTATATCGGGGTAAAAATACGCACCGCAAGAGGGTAACCGTCATGATGCATGTCGTGTACGTTATGTGGTGCAACTATATTTATTTATGCTGAATAATGATTACACAGTAAATGGAAGCATGATAAAAGGTTTACAAACACTCATGTATCGTGTGAGAGTTATTTATAAGTTAGGGGCTGTTTGTAAGCCTCTTAATGACCATTCAGATGCTACCTCTTAATGGTTTAAAACCACTAAATGAATAAGAGGTAACCTCAAGTCTGAATGGTTAAGAGGTAACCTCTGAATGGTAAATCATCACATGCCACATTCTTCTACCTTCTCATTGGTAAAATTCTTAATGGTTCCGTTAAGAGGTAGGCTCTTATTAACCATTCAGATGCTACAAAACAGCCAGTCTTAAAAAGGTTTGAATAAACTTAAATGAAAAAAAAAAGTATGATCGTGCTATCAGACTAGCGGGATTCCCCGCGGTCTGTAACACAAAAAAAAAAAAGTTTTTTTAACACATGGACCAAGTTTGACTGTATCCTATTTTCCTTCTTGGAACTCAAACTAGAAGATTCCCCACGTTATACGGCGGGTTTTCGGTCGGTATCAAAATGGTTTGTGATAATACCGGCACGATTCCGTCACTCCGTATAGCAACCGAAAGAGATATGCCCAATAGGATATTGACACATGTTTTAAATCGGTTGAAAAACCATAAATGGCGTACTGGTATCGTTGTTGTTATGGGTTCGGTTTGTCACGGTATCAACACTCTTGTGAATACAACTTGGTATTGAAGGAATTTTATAGAAAACTTTGTTTTCAACGAATTTTATACTGGTACGTGGCGAGACCATAAAAACTAGTACTATGCTAGTACACAACCGGTATTTGTTTGGTTCTTAAGGAAACCACAAAAAAATCAATATTTGACACGTTCGTATAAAACTTTTATCCAAACATGGATAAACATAAGTATGTTGTAACTGTATATTCGATTTTTTAGAAAATGTTATAGTATATTATTAAAGTAAATTGTATTAATATAGAACCTAAAGTCACCATGAGATCACCCATAGTCGATCAAGGAAGTGGCGTGATGTTTCCCAAAAACGCCGGAACATGCTGGCTATACCGCCCCCTTAGGCGTTTTCCTTATTTTTTGTCCAAGGCGTGTTCGTTAAAACGCTGGGGGAATTGTGGTTTTCAAAAAAGTTACCATTGTGCAACGGACATGAAAACATTTCATTTTTATTATGTACTTTTACCTCTTATTTAAACCTCACTCAACCCATTTTTATACATATATCTTACACCTCCTTCTCTTATTTATTTTTTTACAAAGACATACTATGCTTCTATTTCGTCTCCTTTTTCGTGTTTCGTCTCGGCCAACCAACCCAAATTCATATCGCCCGAATACCATCTAACCACTACCAACCTATAATTACCAAGATTGTGATTCGAATACGATGGGGTACACACAACTATTAAACATGCTTCAACAATACTTTCAAGGCCTACTCGGTTTTGCATCAAATATGAACATCAACATGGGGTACATACGGTTCCCTAGATGAAGCCTAGCCCGAGATACCGACGGTGCCGGAGACACAAGCCAAGCACGAAGCCAAGGCCTCTCAACGTGGAAGACGCTCACATAAAAAAAGAGGGTACAACGACTCGTGCGAAAAAGACCTACCAACCTTGGACAAAATACAAGGAGTACAAGCTCACACGGGATTGGCTCGATACCTTAAGGGATCCCAAAGTTGGTAAGTGTTATTTTTTTTAATTGTACTTATTTTAAAAAATAAAGTATAATAATATATTTTCTAATTTTTGTAGCTAGCTATCAAAGACTACCCATTTTTGGACAAAAATCCAAGCAAACGTTTTTGCTCTCATGTGTAAAGGGTCGTATCGGGACAAGTATTCGGTATCATGGAAGTGGACCGACATAAATGGCAAATGCCATGGGTTTCAAGAAATTTTGCAACGTATGAAGGAATATTGAGGTAGCGGTCACTAGTACATAATTGATCAAAAGATGCTATGGGTGTTTTCAAAAGATGCGGTTCCCCTCTGTAACCGCATCTTATGGGTGTTTTGAAAATGATTTATGTATGTTTCAAAAAAAACATGGGCCAAAAGATGCGGTTCTTATGGAATCGCATCTTATAGGAGCTTTGAAAAAAAAATCAAAAGCCAAAAGATGCGGTTCTAGAACCGCATCTCTTGATATAACGGTAATAAACCAAAACTAATAAAAAAATCGTATATATTAGTTGTATACGTATAATTGAGTATTTTTTTTATTAATGATACTAAATAACAAATATAAAGAAAAATGTTTTCATATATAGTATTAATAGTAATATATGAATAATTTTCTTATGATAAACTAATTACTTTTTTAATGATTACAAATATTTATTTTATCTATTTATTGATTTATTGTGTATGCATGTAAGTACTTTTATAGTAATATGTATGTGTTAATGTATGTATATGTGTACATATCAATGTATCGTTAAATGATTAATAAAATAGGGTTTAAACATATATCGACAATCGTGTGTATGTTGTTTAAACATATAGCGACGATGGTCAACTAAGGTTCTTCGTGCTACATTTTTGTCAATAATGACCGTTTAGGATAATTAATGGTCCATTGGGATTATTGTTATGTCAATTAGGGACAATGGTGCTCAACTAGAGTTATTCATGCTCCGATTTTGTCAATAAAGGGCTTTAAGCGTCACCAGTTGTCTATTAGGGAGATTAATGGACCAATTAGGCTAGTAATGGTTAACTAGGGTTGTTTATGCTACATTGGTGTTAATGAAGCTTGTTTAGGATAATTAAAGGTCTATTAGGATGATCGATATATCAATTAGGACAAAGGTGATTAACTAGGGTTGTTCATGCTACATTTTTGTTAATGAAGGACGTCTAGGATGATTAGTAGTCCATTAGGATGATTGATAGGTTAATTAGGGCTAGTGGTTGTAACTAGGGTTGTGCATGTTCCATTTATTGTCAACAAAGGGCGTTTAAAATGATTAATGGTCTATTAGAATGATTGATGGGCTAATTAGGGCCAATAATGGTCAACTAGGGTTGTTCATGCTACATTAGTGTCGATGAAGGTTGTTTAGGATTATTAATGGTCCATTAGGATGACTAATAGATCAATGAGGGACAATGCTGGTCAACTAGGGTTATTCATGCTACATTTTTGTTAATGAAGGAAGTTTAGGATGATTGATAGGTCAATTAGGGCCACTTGTGGTCAACTAGGGTTGTTCATGTTCCATTATTATCAACGAAGGGTGTTTAGGATGATTAATGGTCCATTAGGATGCTTGATGGGCCAATTAGGGACAATGATAGTCAACTAAGGTTGTTCATGTTCCATTATTTTCAATGAATGGCGTTTAAGATGATCAATGGTCCATTAGGATGATTGATGGGCTAATTAGGGCTAGTGATGGTCAAGTAGGGCTGTTCATGCTAAGGGTGTTAAGAATGATCAATGGTCCATTAGAATGATTGATGAACCAATTAGGGCTAGTAATGGTCAACTAGGGTTGTTCATGCTACATTAGCGTCAATGGAGGTTGTTTATGATGATTAATGGTCTATTAGAATGATTGATAAATCAATTAGGGATAGTGGTGGTTAACGAGGGTTGTTAATGCTAAATTTTTGTTAATGAGGTTGTTTAGGATGACTAGTGGTCTATGAGGATGATTGATAGGTCAATTAGGGCCAGTGGTGGTCAACCGGGTTATTCATGTTCCATTATTGTTTCATCCAATCATCAAACAATACATTATAGTCGTCACTCTCTCATACTTCCCCCTCTCTCTGACTCTCCTCCCTTCTCTCTTAGAATTGCCACCATCACACTGTCACAGGACCACCACCTCACCGGAACCCAACCAACATTCAAACCTAAACCACCAACGCCGCCATCAACTTATGCATTGCACTTACACATTTAAAACGCTTCAAACCGACAAAACGCGCGTAACCAACAAACTTGAATTTCGAACAAAAGGGGAAAGCCCCTCTCGTGCGAAAGGCCCTCTCGCACGAGAGGCCCCTCTCGTCCATATTCCCTCTCGTCCTAAACTCCGCGCCAGACTATAAATACCAACCCACTCCTTCATTTTTCCACTTCCATAACTCCGAAATTCTCTTTAAATTTCTGATTTCGCACTTTCCAACTAAGCTTCTTCCAGCAACACTCTAAGTGAGTTTTCAACTCACAAACACTCTACTTTCCTCTACATTTATATCTTTTTGCAAGAACTCCATATCAAATCAGCTGGTACATCAGATTTGCCTTGGCAATCTGATAATAACTCCCACTTTGTGGAGGACCAAGCTAAGATTGGAGTTTAACTTTCAAACCTTTTTTTATTTTATAAAAACAACTTTATGATATTGAACATGGCCGAATTAGAGACTCTCTGAGCTCACAAGCTAAGTTCATAGTTGTGGATTCATGTTAGAGTCAATTCCAGCCGAGAAGATGAACAGTTCAACCAAAATCGAACTGATTTTATCCAGAAACAGTGCCCGTCGCCCGAAAGGCAGCCCTCTCGCACGAAAGGTTAACCCTTTCACGAGTCAGGAGCCTTCCTCCTACATTCAAATGGATTCGTAACTGACCGAAAACTAAGACATATGGCGGGTTCACCTCAACGGAGAACCATTGATAACAAGTATCCTAAATTCGGGAAGGAGACGAGAAACATACGATTTAGGCTAAATTCAGACGGGAATATTTTATAATTGATGACATAAATCTATTTGGAATTCAGGTGTAGATGTATCAAGCCAATAAGACCCCCTGTAATGGGGCGTTATTTGCGCATTTTTTTGATTTATAGCGCCCCATACCGCCCCGCACACCACGACGGGCGGCGCTATGGGGGATTTTTTTTGGGGGGGGGGGGGGGGAGGCGCCATGCATATAGCGGCGTGATGGAGGTTGTTTTCAAAACTTTGACCAATCACAAAAAATAATTAATTAATAAAAAGGAAAATTAATAATTAGGTAATGATAGGTAGTGGCTTTATGACTACGGACTCTAGTGATATAACGCCCCATAAAGCCTCTGTGTGACGTGGCACGTAACGCCGCACAATGGGTTTTATGACTACGGATGACCTAAGAAAAAACTCTTTAGAATTTGGGTGTAGATGTATATAATAAAAATACAAATTAGTTTTTTTTAAGTTAATATATAACGAAAACTAAAATACTAAAATGTAATTATGAAATATAATATAAAGAATTATTATTTTAAATAATCAAAATTTAATTTTGTTGTCTCACCTAAACTCAAATCTTCCACGATTACCCATATTTTTTTATTTCCCTCTCTAATTTTCTCCAAATTTAAATTTTCCCGCCTAAAACTTTCATCAAATCCTTTTTGATTCTCACATCTGTTCACACGCATACATAACTAGGGTTCAATAGAGTAGAATCGAAAGAAAACGAAGAAGAATGAGAGAATCCTTGAGCATGCTCATTTCAAACGAGTTGATCTTCCATCCTCGACGAAAAATGGAGCTAACTTCCGGCCACCGTGCTGCTGTTGTCGTCTCAGACGAACAAAATAAATCCAAATGACGAAACTATTCGATTTTTGGTTCATTCTGTTTCATAGATGATAGCTTTCTCTCTGAACGCACTATAACCACCAGAAATATTTCATTATTTCAGACGAAAGTGAGCTGGCGAACGAAAAGATTACCGGTTATAGTGAAAGACATGCGTGTATCACTTGTAAGTACAGTTTTGATTCACTTCATAACCAGCGGTCTTCCTTCAATTCCGATTTTCATCGATTCAATGTAAATTTAGTTAACCTAACTGTATTTAGTTTGATTATTTGTTGTTCATCAAGTATTACTGGTCTTTCTTTATGATATAGCTATTTAATATATACCAGCCAGTTTATTGGTTTAATTTAGATATCTATGTGTGTGTATTTGTTTTAGAACTCCATTTGATCCTCCAAAATGCAGGAATAGTGTCAAGTTCTCTTCTTTTCTTCTTAGTTTTTATGCCTTTAATTGAATGCAGGAATGGCATAAAGTTCTAGAAACTCCATTCGGGCTTTTGGTGCTTGCCTAATTCTTCAATTATCTGAATTAATTTTGATCTGATGTTATAATGTACAATCTCTCACTGTAATTTTTGTTATGATGTTATAATTTTTTTATCTGAATTAATCCCAAATGGTTTAGCAAGCATCTATGTGTCTCTTCAATCTCCCACTGTAAGCATATGTGTATGTTTACGTTTTGGACTTAATTGAATTGTTTAAAATTTAATGTTGACTTCTTTTTTTACCAGGATGGTGATCTGATCAAATGGGACAAGGCAAAAATTGGATACCATGTAGGCATTGATATAGTAGAGGGCTCGGTAAATTTGCTTTAAATATATTTATCATTTGTATTAGGCCATCCGTAGTCATAAAGCCCCTTTGTGGGGCGTTATGCGACACGTGTCGTGCCACGTCATACAGGGGCTTTATGGGGCGTTATATCACTAGAGCCCGTAGTCATAAAGTCCCTACCCATCATTACCTAATTATTAATTTTCAATATTATTAATTAATTATAAAACCCTTAACTATTTTGTGATTGGTCAAGCTTTTTGAAAACCCCTCCATCACGCCGTGAAGGAGATGGCGCTCCCCCCCCCCCTTTTTGGCCTCATAACGCCCTTCGTCGTGGTGTTGTGGGTGCCATTGGGGCTTTATAGGGGAACATAGCGCCCCACTACACACATACTTTTTTATGAAAGTTTTAAACATATATATGGAAAACTTGTGACCTTAACTCTTTTGACATTTCAACATGGTCAATTTCTTATGACAAGTACCACCAATTTAAGTTAAACACCTGCACTTGGGAATTCAGTTTGGTCAACTGATAAGTAAACAAAACAACCTATTTGTGGAGCATATTCATTGTCACAAAATTACATAGCCATCAATTAAAATATAGTGGATTTTAGTTCTGTGGTGATTTTCATATTCACAGTCACATTGAAATATGCAAATAGAAGATTGTCGCACTTGTTACAAATTACACCTTTCCTTCTGGACTTTTAAATGGAGATTGTTTTGAGGTGAGAAATACATTAGTAGTGTAGAATTTAGTTTGTAACTTAATGGAGCTCATACCAATATTTTTTTAGTTAATATTTTTATAATATTAAGCTTAAGTGCTTTCAGGTACAAGTGAAGCTTTAGCTTATGACGCACCTTTATAAAGATATGTATATTTGTGTTTGTAGAATTATATATATATATATATATATATATATGGTTCAACTGAACCAAGACATTTTTGTAACTCATTAACTTTGATTATCACATAAGACATAAGACATGTAAGTTTTTGCATTAGATGAATGCTTTTTGCATTGTTTGATAAATGCTTTTTGTATGGATTATGATTTATGATTTGGTAGTCTTATTGGTTTTGTAATATTGTCTGACTTGTAGGTCATGGATTTCAATCTTCATGTAGGGTAGATTTGGAACTACATGTCTTATGTGTATGCATGTATGATAGTATTTAACATTTGAATTTAAAGATTGCATTTTATACATATGTACACTTGCGTATACATTTTAACCTTCGTTATATTAATGTAACGTTATGTTTTGTTAGGGAATTTCAACGGGTATTGCATGTATGGATTGAAGACGTTGGTTTGGGTTGAAAGTATGAAGACATCGGTTCGGGAAGTTATTGCATATGTATTTTTGTTACTTTAAAACTTTTGTAATATTGTGTTACTTTGAAACCTTTGTATTTTATATTCTTGGGTTATATTATATTGGTTCTAATTTAATTTTATTGTTTTTCTATATTTTATTAAATTTTAGGCAATTTGTTAATCATAGGAATTTATTTGAAATTTTTCATAAAAATTTTTTCATGAAAATTAATAATATATATGTATATAATTTTACCCTAAACACCAAGAGATGTGGTTTTAGAACCGCGTTTCTTAAGTACATTAGGAAAAATTAGTTTTTTGTTAATATATCAAAAGATGCGGTTCTAGAACCCCATCTCTTGAGTATATTAGGAAAAAATAGTTTTTTATTAATATATCAAAAGATGCGGTTCTAAAACCGCATCTCTTGGACCCGCATTATTTGGCATATAGCCAAAAGATGCCTTGCCATAAAATGCGGGTCTAAAACCGCATCTTATAGCCAATTTAACCGCATCTTTTGATCAAATTTGTAGTAGTGGGTCAAAGCGATGCGGATATATTAACAAAAGTGTTGGAGGTGTACAACTCAACGCGAGGGACATTCACATACTTGAAGTGTTGGAAGATTCTACGTGGAAGTCCTAAGTGGGCGAACCTACCAACAACGACGTCTAATAGTAGGCACAAAGGAAAACGGTCTAAAACCTCCTCTTTGGTTGATCTGGAAACGCTCACTTCCGACGCTTGAAACATCGATTTAAACAATCCTATTAATAAGGATGACGAGGAGGGGGTAGTGGATTTACCCTGACCTCCCGGTAGAAGAAGTGGTAAAAAGGGGGGAAGGGCGGAGGTGTCTTTGGGGGGGGGGGGGAGGGGTGCCGAAATGAAGGAAGATTTCGAGGAGATAAACCGACGACTTCAAGATATACGAGACATTGGGCATAGGCGTTTGGAAACATTGCAAGAAAGAAACGTCGAAAATAAAAAGTTCGTCGCAATCCAAGAAGTGAGGTAATTGGGAGAGACATCGAGTATTTGTTTAAACCGATCGAGCACCTCCAAGGAGACGCCTTGATCCTAGCACAAATGTGTAGGCAACAAATCCGTGACATTGAGGTCAATTGAAAACGTTGAAACGAGCGTTTTCATATGATTAACGCATCACATAAGTTTGGACTACTCAGTTCGACGTCTTCGATGAACCCGCACCGCAACACGCGCGGGTCTTATTACTAGTTATGGAGTAAACTACAATAAAAAAAATAAAAGAACAACAACTACATTAAAAAATAAAAGCCAGTAATTTAAAAGAAACTATGATCATTGACCAAAAAATTTCCATGAAGATTACCAAAACTAGCCTGTACCCTCATACCTCTACTTCCCATATGCGAAGAAGAGAAGAAGCGAGCAAAAGTTGAAGGAATGTGAAATCAAAAGAGCAAAGACCGGAAACCACCGATTCAATTAATGGCTCAAAGACTAGATGAAGATAAGGGGAAGACAAATTGGCAAACTTAGCCATTAATTTTATTTAAGCATTTCCTACTAGGAGCATGTATACCCCACTTTTTTACATATTTCGTTCTTAGCTAACAATGTCGTGCCTATCATCTTTTTTCTACGGAATCATATTTGCCACTTTTTTGGCTGCATCAAAAGAGTGTTGCTATTTTAATCTATAAAGAGTGAGGGATGAGGGATAAAGGGATGAGAGATGCGTATAACATAGGTTGAGTCGTGGAAGTTACGGAGAGGAGGAGATGATTGCATGGTGTAGAGGTGGCAATGAGTGATTGGGGTGAGTACAACGGAGGGTCTAAGAGAGTGATCACATTTTCGCATCTCGGTAACAAGGTGATCACATTTATACCTCACAAATAAGGCGGTGATCACCTTTACACTCCCAACGAATGAAGGTAGTGATCACCTCGATCTCCTCATCTTACTTGTCTTGGTACTTGTCTTGGTAGTGACTAGTGACCACTTTTAATAGTTCTCCTAAATTTTAGTAGTGATCAGTACTAGCAAATACAATTTATGTATTTGAATGTAGATATAACATTGAACATCATCCTCCTCATCTCACTAGTCTTGATAATGATAACCTTTAATAATTCTTCAAAATTTGATAGTGATCACTACTATGAAATACAATTTATGTATTTAAGTGTAGATATTAGATCAAGCATCAGTTGATCAGTTCTGTTTAAACATAATGGAAAACATGAATAACATACCTGTTATAGCAGACATGCTAGCAGAGTATCCAGTTAGAGATGCAGTCATTGAGTTCGACATTCTTGTCAGGATGATCTGATCTGGTTCCTCCTTAAGGTGTAAGATTATAATGGTGATGAAGTCGAAACTAAGGAGGTTTCGACTAGAGAGAGAGATGAATTGATGTTATGAGTTAATAGGTTTATGTGTCTAACCCTTTACCTCTCTAATAATCTCCTTATATATACACCCAAGAGGAAACCTAATTAGTTAATAAGGGTAATATGGTCCATCAACAATTACCAACTAATTATTAATAGGTTATTAATATATTTTGATCTATATAATTTAAATGATTATAATGGCTACAAGATTAAATATTACAATAATAATATATTTAATCTTACATTATCCCACTTAGCCGAGTAATCATTTATCATGAGCATTAGGTAAGCCTGGCCAGGAGTTAACACTCATTTTAGCCTTAAACCAAGAACTATAGTAGAGAAATACAACCGTTGGATCATCATTCGACTCAGGACCCCCATTAGTCATACTATAGTCTCAATTTAAAACCTAACAATTATGATCAAAATACGCATAAGCCCTTTAGCGTCTGATTTGTATTTATATTTGTCTATATGTCATTACACCGGTAGAACATATGTTAGAGACATACAAAATCAAACTGAGGAAATTTTATTAATTTAAACATAAGCTAGTACATTATGCTATTAAATAAGGTCTTTAGTAAGTCCCATATTCGATAGATGTTCTTCAAAAACTTTACGTGGGAGACCTTTAGTCATCGGATCCGCAAGCATATCTTTAGTACTAATATACTCAATACAAAGATTATTTTCCTCAACTCGTTCACGTACGAACAAATATTTTGTATCAAGATATAAACCAGCTCCAGTCGAACTGTTACTGTTCAAGAAACTAACGGTAGCTGAGTTATCACAGTAAAGCTTCAATGGTCTAGAAATGGAATTAACGATTTTGAGTCCAATGATCAGATTTCTAAGCAACATTCCATGACAGGTTCCGTTATACACAACAATGTATTCTGCCATCATTGTGGAAGTTGTGGTTAACTGTTGTTTATGACTCTTCCATGAGATAGGTCCGCCTGCTAACATAAAGATGTAGCCCGAAGTGGATTTCTTGTCATCTTTGCATTTAGCAAAGTCAGAATCAGAATAACCTACCACTTCTAAGTGATCACTTCTTCTATAAGTCAGTTTACAGTCTTTCGTCCCTTGCAGATATCTAAGGACATTCTTAGCTGCTTTCCTGTGATCTAGGCCAGGATTAGTCTGATAACGACCTAGCATTCCAGTAATATAAGCGATATCAGGGCGAGTACAGACTTGAGCATACATCAGGCTCCTGACTACTGACGCGTAAGGTATCTGGCTCATTTGCTCCTTTTCAACCTCTATTGTCGGACACTGGAATGAATCGAAAACATCTCCCTTAACTACTGGAGCGACGGAGGGTTTGCACTGTTGCATGTTGTAACATGTAAGATACGATCTATGTAAGTCTTTTGAGACAATCATAAGATCCCTTTGTGTCTATCTCGATGAATTTTGATGCCAATGACGTAACAAGCATCTCCGAGATCCTTCATGTCGAAGTTATGCGAGAGTAACCGCTTCGACTCATGCAATATGTCTAAACTATTACTTGCCAATAGAATATCATCTACGTAAAGGACAAGTATAGTAAAGTTACTCCCACGCATCTTGAGGTAGGTGCATTAATCCAGTTGATTCTTTATAAAACCTTGTCTCTTCATGACTTCATCAAACTTGAGATACCATTGACGTGATCCTTGTTTTAACCCGTAAATGGATTTCTTCAACTTATAGACTAGATGCTCCTAACCTTCAGGTTTAAAGCCTTCAGGTTGTTTCATGTAAACATCTTCATCTAAGTCTCCGTTAAGGAAAGCGGTTTTAACGTCCATCTGATGCAGCTCTAAATCTATAGGTCCCTTATTCCTATGGATCCTTTACAGAATCGTCTATCTAACCTAGAGTGCGGAATCCTCTAGATCAGATTGTTACAGAAAATAATAGAAAACAGAATTCACAATTAAACGGTCTTCTATTGATTATCCAAACTTGCAGTTTTACAATCAATTCAAGACTCGCACAACCTCACAACAACTCTCTGTGATCTTTCTTCAAACCCTAAATTTGTTTTTGTTTTCTCTCTCTCTCTACGTTTTCTCTCTCTAAAATTCAAAGAACTCTAAAACCCTAATCACAAAACATGTTTATATACCACATGTCTGTGAACTAGGCTTCCCACTGGGCTAGGCCATTTTCCAAGCCCATTACAACAATAAACTCACTAACCAATATGCTATGCCCGTTACAAAATATCCAATGACTAAATAATCAAACGATTAAGCTGTTGTGAGGTGTGCATTTGTGAGCCACCACCTCGGGGGAGCTCACCCGGGGTGGATGATTATCTTTTGTAATGTCTTATCACATCAATGAAAATATCTATGTTCCAATCCAAAAAGCTTCTATCTTTCTTGTTCACTTTCATTTGTTCTTGGCTCGAATCACCCGTCTCACTATTTTTCACCGAACCGAGACTGAAACTGGATCGTTATAGACCTATCATCAACAGATTCTTTCAAAGAAACTGGACTATTTGGCAAGTATACAGTTATTGGATCCACTATAGCTGGTGTAGTAGGCACAAAATCAGTTAACTCATTCTCATCAGGTAAACACGAGTAATCTTGATCCTTAGAAGGTGAAGCTTTACTAAACCCCACCCCCATTTTATCATTACTCTTTTCAGCCCTTTTTGAATGTGAGTCCTAACTAATGAAGATTTTCCAAATTTGTCGAACTTTCCTTTAAGTTCAACAACTTGGTCTTGTGCAATGGCCAATTCCCTGCACTTTTCAGAAAATTCATTAGTTTTATCCTTACAGTTTTACGAGCCAAATCAATCATCTGTAACAGTTCATTGACTTTGCTTGTTAAACTGCTGATTTCCTATTCATTTGATTTGAGTTTATTTAAACAATTTGATCTCGTTTAATAAAAAGAACATTTGACTCTTTTAACTTTTCTAATTCAGCTAACTGAATTTTGTTTTGCTCCGATAGTCTGTCAACTTTACCTTATAGTTCAATGCAATTATGACATGTATGACTTACAGATTCCGCTGTAAGTCCATTCACATCATTCAAGCCCTTTGAAACTTCTGCCTCCTTCTTCTCAACATTCTTCTCATCAGCTTTCTTTTTCTCTTCTACCTCAGCAACTACTTCTCCAATCTTCACAGGTGCAATCTCAGCTACACAAGCTTGATTGTATGTACTCTGTTTTGAAGAAATCTCATAACGTTTTTCTAAAGCTTCCCACAACTCTCTAGAAGACCCATACTTCTTAAACGTATGTTTAATGCCCTCAGGCAAGGACATCTTTATCGCTGTTAAAGCTTTCTTCTCAGCATCAACCACATGTTTCTCAGATTCATGCATCTTCTCATAAGAAATCACTTTAACTCTTCCATCAACACTACGTGTAGGAGAAATGTATCCATCAACCATACAGCTCCACATTCTAGTATCTTCACTTTTCACAAATACCTCAAACTTCTCTTTCCGGTCATCATATTCTTTTATGTTTATAAGCTTTGGCCAATTCATAACAGTTTCACTGACCTTACCCATTTTGATCATCTTTAAACACGCAGCTTAAAAGTTTACATGGATTTTGGTAACATGTGTCAAAATCCAAATCTAACTTCTCTACTGGTCCTTGTCACGTTTTTCCCGTAACCGTACCGTTAAAACCGTATAAATTTTTTTCTGAAAATTGTTTTTTAACAAAATATACCGTTAGACTCGTCTCGAGATTACGAATCCAATGATATACAATGTTCAAAACCAATTCGGGATTTTCCAGAGTTTTTTTTTTTTTTTTGTCCTAAAAATCAACCAAGTCTAACCGTGCAAACGGTTTGTCAAGATTGTTTACGGATCGTTTTTTATTTACGAAAACGTTAAATACTCTATATGCAACCAATTACTCCACCAAAATAAATACTTCACTTTTCTTAATTCCTCCAACAAATACGCCAGTTAGCCAATTATGCTGAAGTTAACTATGCTGGTGAGTAAATATGTTGGTCCAAGTTAAATATGTTGGCACTGAGTAACTACGCTAGATCAAGCTAATTATGCTGGGTCAAGCTAATTATGCTGGCTGATTAAATATGCTGACGAGTCAAATACGCAGGCAAAAACAAATACGCTGGCGAGCAAAGTTGCTGATTAAATACACTGGCTAGTCAACGCTGAGAATTAATTTTGCCAGTTAATTACGCTAGCTGGTCAGCTCACATTTACGACGACTAGCAAATTCGCCGATCACCGTGATAATGTCGCTGAGGACTATTACCACAGTTACCAAAGTCGCCTTTGGATTTAAATACGATGGTCAATCGGTGTAATGGTTAAATATGTTGGTCAGTCAGTGTAAGTGTTAAATATGCTGGAACGACTTGTTCAGCAAGTCAATCAATAAATCCTCCGGAAATCACTAAAAATCCAATCTTTTCAAATTTTGAAAAGATTTTATCCAAATTCTCCTAATCTTTTTAACACTTTCCTGCAAAATCAACACAACAAATTATCAGTAATTTTCTACAAATTTTGATGAACACCACGAAGAACACAAAGAACAGTTCTTCAAATCTTCAAGTTTTCAAGCCGAATATTCTTAAAAAATCAGCCAAAACTACAACCACAAACACTAACACAGCAAAATAAAATATGCAAACAGATCAAACACTCCAAAATTTTCTAAAATCAGCCTCCAAAATATCAAAACCCTAGGTCTTCAAACCTCAAAATTTTCAAAAATTTCCAATAGAACCCGAAAATCCACCCTTTTCTGCAGTAACAAATTCTGAATCGAGCCAATCAAGAGCCTAATGCTCTGATACCAATTGTAGGTCCCTTATTCCTATGGATCTTTTACAGAATCGTCTATCTAACCTAGAGTGCAGAATCCTCTAGATCAGATTGTTACAGAAAATAGTAGAAAACATAATTCATAATTAAACGGTCTTCTATTGATTATCCAAACTTGAAGTTTTAAAATCAATTCAAGACTCGCACAACCTCACAACAACTCTCTGTGACCTTGCTTCAAACCCTAATTTCGTTTTCTCTCTCTCTCTCTCTTTCTCTCTACGTTTTCTCTCTCTAAAATTCCAAGAACTCTAACACCCTAATCACAAAACATGTTTATATACCACATGTCTGTGAACTGGGCTTCCCACTGGGCTAGGCCATTTTCCAAGCCCATTACAACAATAAACTCACTAACCAATATGCTAAGCCCGTTACAAAATATCCAAAGACTAAATAATCAAACTATTAAGCTGTTGTCACAGAATATGCACCAACAAAATCAAAATGAGCTACTAGGGCCATAACGATCCTTAATGAATCTTTACGAGAGACATGTGAAAACGTCTCTTGATAGTCAATTCCCTCTTTCGGAGTATAGCCCTTTGCAACCAATCTCGCTTTATAGCGTTCAACGTTCCCATTCGGATCCAATTTTTTTTTGAACACCCATTTACATCCTACGGGTTTGACACCGTTGGGTAATTCTACTAAATCCCAAAGGTCATTTTTCTTCATGGATTCAAGCTCATCAATCATTGCTTTATTCCATTCAGAAGACTGATAACTGTTAATGGCTTCATTATAAGAGATAGGATCATTGAGCTTTCCAGCATCTATTTCAATCAGGTAGGTAACATAATCATCCCAATTAGTAGGCCTTCTTTGCCTAGATGACCTCCTGCGTTGGTTACCGGGTTCAGTGTTGTCTTGGTTTTGAGTGTTTGATGTGCCTTCGTTATGAGGTATAATGGGTTCTGATTGTGGAGGTGGAATTGGTGCAGTAGCTTCAGGTGCAGTGGTTGCTTTGGGTACAAGAGGAGTTAACAGAGTAATGGTAAGCGACAAGTCTCTCCCCCCGCATCTTGTACTTCTTGCAATTCTTCGTAAGGGTTGGTACTCCCCCCACTGACCTTGAAATCCTCGAGAAACGCAGCACGCTTGCTTTCAGCAATACGGGTGACATGGGAAGGATAATAGAAATGATAACCCTTTAAGTTATTATACGTACAAGTTATTAACACATGAAACTAACGTAAACTAGTGGGACTAGTTTCATACAAACATACAAATTAATAAGTTTAACTTTCCACACAAGATTTAGATTTTGAAACATGAGGGATATGATGCGTTAGTAATTAAAGTTGAAATTTTTAACTTTCTTTGCAAGTTTCAAGAGTTTGAAACTTAAGGGACTAAAAGGGGATATCAACATACTTAAAAATGCTTGTTTCTAGTAATCCCAACCATATGCCCTCATAACCCCAGACGACCCCTCCCTCTCTCTTGTTTACCTTTCAAAGTCGCAACACACACGCAACCAAATCATCATCGACTCCCACTCCTCTCTTAGCTCTCTCTCTCTTGTGATCTCTCTCAACCGGTAAAACCTAGTACTTTGTATACTTGATGTTGTGTGGGTATTGTTTGGTTTACTTGTTTGAATACATGGATTTGATGTATGATTGCGGTGAAATCAAGTATAGGGCTGCATGTATATGTTAGTTATGAAACCATGATCATGTGTGGTGTGGAGATTGAAACCACATGAATATATATATATATATATATGCATAGTTGTGAAATCGTATTTGTACATATATGCATGATTATGTAGGAAGATAAGGGTTACATGAGAATCATGATCTTGATAGGAACTTGTTGTTAGATCTGATTACCATGATGTTATGCATGTTAAAATATCCGAATTAGTGTGAACAATGATCATAAACACGTTATAGGTTACTGCAGAAAGATAAATAACTATTGAAAACTTGTGTCGGCTTGTAGAGGCTATATCTCAACCAAAAATTAATGAAACAGAGAAGGTATTGAGTCTAATATCAAGTTCAAATAAATGGCTTTCAAAATAGGGTTTTCGTTTCATATTTTTCCAATGAGTTTTGGTTAGTCAAAAGATTTAAACGAAATCAATGGTCAAAGCTAAGTTTTTTTTTTTTTGCTGAAAATAGGGTACATGAAGAGGTTCATAACTTCGTTAATGTTTAGAGTTAGGAGTTTAGATTTTTACAGTAGATAACCCTTGGAGATTATGAGATACTCCAACTAGAATTTCGTCAATCGGGTTGACGAAGATATTTAAATAAATTAAATCGTAAACTATCATTAGAAAATGACAGTTTTGACCTTTTTGTGGAATATAATTTTTTCACGAATTTTCTATAAGTAATCAAGGACCCAAGAAAATTACACAAACCATATTGGACCGTTTAGCACATCTCATAAAATATTTGTAATTTTTCATGACCGGTTTAGTATTTTAAATAAAGGTCATGAAACAGCTCAAAAACTGATATTAAGCTGAAATTGTTGGAACATTGGGTTAATGTTTAGAAGTGCATCTATTTGATTTTATAAAGTGTTATTGGGTACGTGAAACCTGAAAAAGTGTTATTTTATATGTGAAACCTAAAAAAGTGTTATTGAATGTGTGATATGATAATTTAATGGTTAATGTACACATGTGCATAAACACATGTACGTGTAAATAAATGATATCGTGTATGCATAAATACTTGGGGTGGATATCCATGAAAGTTATTTCTGAACTTGTTATTGTATGTTAAGCATGGAAGTATATGTGTGTACATGTACGTGTTATAAACGACCTATGTGAACTGTGAAACCCTAGTAGCTAGACTAACAACATGGTAAATATAGGACGTGTTTGACCCACATCCCCTTAGTTGTTTAATTCTTGCCGAGCAAACTAAGGTGAGTTTTCACTACTTTTCTAAAAGCTTGCATCCCTGGTTTGGGACTACATTATCCCTAGTTTGGAACCACATATATTCCTAGAAGGAATACCATTACTTGAATACCTTACTTTAAATTCATGTCTATAGTGGAATAAACGACATCTATCTTGAAAGTCCATACCTTTATACTGATCTGTTGCCTGGTGGCAAACAGGGTATTAGTTGATAGTGCTATTAGGCTTGACAAACCTCCCACTATGCTCGGAGCCGAGCGTGAACTTTTGACTCTTACTTTGCATCAATGTCGAGAGACATTGATGTGGGATAGAGAAACTTACATTGTCAATATTCGGAACCACCAGTTTAGTTGCTTAACAGTGGGTTAACTACCCGTGACATGCCTTTATAACTTTCCTGTTTAAATTTACTTTTCATTGAACTAAAACGGTGAACTCGCCAACTTTTTAATACACTTAAGCATGCTTTGCAGGACGCTAGGTACGACACACATGGGGATTTGCATATTGGAGTGTCATTGCTTTAGTAAATTGTTTTCTTTTATTATGCAAAACAATTGTGGGTTTCACTATCAAACTTAAACTTTCGTTTGGAACATTGAAAATATTATCACTATTAATGTCGAACGTGGTAGTTAAATATTTAACAATTATTTTTGGAAAGTTCAACATGATTAGTGGCTTGATCCTGGTATGTCACGCGCCTCACGGTAAAACCCCGCATGTGGAATTTGAGGGTGTGATATCTAAGGTCATTGATAACTCTTCTAGTTTAAATTATTTGGGATTCACAAACCATCAAGGTGTTAAAACGGTTTTAAAATTCCATTTCCACGTTTTCAAAATAATCCCCGAAGGAACCTTTGACAATGGTGTCTAGAAGTGGTGTTAGCCCTTCCACTGTATTTAAAGAGGTGGTTCCCTCTACAGCAGTTGAGCTTTCTATGGTAGGTGGTATTTTTGAGTGGCTAAATGTTTAATGGTTTTTAACTACTCATGTAAAGAGCCAAACTATTGGGTTATTTTAGGTCTCAACTAGATTTGAGACTTAGGCATATTGGTGATAACCTCCTTGAGGCTTGAGACCTTAGCTATAAGCTAAGCCATCAATTCTTTAAAGTTTTGATCATCATCCAACTTAATGGAATCATCTGCATCCTCAACAATGGTGGTTGTAATACAATGTGTAGTTCCATGCACACTTTTTGATGCCCTTTTTTCTTGGTACTAGGAACCTCCAGTTAAGTCATCACTCCTTTGAGTTTCTGAGGCCTTAAGGAGTTGCTCAGTTATAGGCTGCATCACAGTCTTAAGTATGTTATCACTATCATTAGGGTTACCAATAGGTTTCCCAAGAGTAGTAATAGTTGCACCTGTAATCACAATATCAGGATTTACTTGATTTGTGCTTGCTTCTCCAACTCATGGGCTAAGGATAGGTACCTCAAGTTTTTGGACCTCTAGATGTTTTTGGACCTCTAGATGTGATTCAGTTTCTATGATTTATGATTAAGATTGGTCATTTTTATGGAACAAAGGAATTCCTGCCTTTACAAGGTATTGTTCAAATAATGAGAGAGGAGATGTGGGCTTATCTTGTATAACAAGATCCTTTTGTAAGGATTTTGGCTGGTTTGAGGTCTAGAGATCTGATGATGTGAAGAAGTAGCATCAATCTCTTATGGTTGAGTTGCTATTTCAACCAAGTTCTTAGGGACCTTATTTTCTTAAGTAACCTTTTTATTTGGCTTTTTGGATTTGGATTTGTTTTGGTTGAGAAATTTCTTGTTAGTACATTAAAGCTGAAGCAATCCTAAAGTTTTGAAGCCATGAAGTGGAATGAAGACAAAAACAATCTATGAAGTTATTATGAAGGAGGAGTATGTTGGTACATCCTTGATCACAACACCATAATAGATAGGTCGTTTTGATTTATAAGGAATCATTGTAATAATATTTATGTATTTGAGAGTGTTATGCGAACTTAGGACTATGTAGGCGAACTTAGACTCGTTTGGAGGAGGTCACACACACTTAGTCAAGTGTTTTAGGGTTTAACAACTCTGTCGTTCGCATATTCGAGGAAAACAGTTTAGTAAGGATGAATACAAAAGAGAGATAGAGAACTTAGGTTTGTGACAGTATATAAGGTCTTAGGGAATGAAACGTTTGAATCAATACAATTTTGTATTATACACTTACTCTCAAGCTCTTGATATTATTCATAATCGAGTCTAAGAGGATTCCTGACGCTTAGACATTGTATAGATCTCATAAGAGATCCAATAACATGAGCTTACACCATTATTTCAACACCCTTTAGATTCGTTTAGACTATTTATTGTATTACCAGCCGTAAGACATTGGATTTTGGGCTCTTATACTTCACAATGTTTGTGACGGTATGCTTGTTGTTTTCGGTGTAATTGATCTCTATGGAAAGAGATGTTTGAGGAAAACGACGTTTAAAGACATTTAAAAAAAATATGTGGCCCATCAAGAAGTACATGGTTTTACCGGGATGCTTGGTAGCCTCGATTGCACACATTGGGACTCGGACAACTGTCTAACTGGTTGGCAAGGTTAACATCATCGCGGTGATCATTATAGCTCGTCCATAATACTTGAAGCAATCACATCTTATGATCTTTGTTTCTGGCATGCCTTTTTTGGTGTGGCCAACGCAAATAATCATATTATTGTCAAAGAGCAACCAATAGTATTCAACGAAAAAATAGATGCAGTTGCACCCAGACTTCATTTTATGCAAATGATGTGGAGTAATTTGGGGTACAAGTACGATTACTATCTTGTTGGTTGTATTTACCCAGAGTGGACCATGTTGGTGAATACAATGTCATGCCTAAGTTAGGAAAGAACGATAATATTTTAGTAAAATCACGAGTTGACAATTAAAGATATTGAACATGCGTTCTAGGTATCTAAAATTTGACTTGTATCATTTTCTTGCCAACATGAACTTGGAAAAAGATAAATTGAGGATCATAATGTATGCTTGCATAATTCTACATTATTTGATATTTGAGGACTTTGGGAAAATGATTTGTCAAGAATATATTTAAATTAATAAAAAACAATGATTACTAAATGATTTAAGTGATTGGGGTTTAGTTAGTACTGCAAAACCTTTATGAAAGGATGGTCTAATTAAAGGTTACATGCTTACTTGGTACTTAGATGACACTTTGATAAACTATTATAACTAAAACCACTACATTTTGTTTAACAAAACATTAAGGATAAGTCTTTACCTAATAATATTTCTTTCTTCTCTGTCTTCTATCTCTTTGATCTACATCACCTTTTCTCAAAAAAAAAAAAAAAAAAAAAAAAAAATCATCCATATAACCTTATTTACTCCCAAGTTATAGGAGTTGGTAAGGAATTGGGTTGACCGGATCAAACGGACTTGACCCATACTGGTTTAAACTTGTTGACCCACTGAATAGGTGAATAGTATACTCTATAGTGTGTTTTTTGAAAGGCTAACACAAAACCCTAATTCTACTTCTTAGAACATCTCCAACAGTTTAATCCGTTGGAGAGTCTGCTTCTCGGACCACCATCCATGCGGACGAGACCTATTGCAGGTGATAACTTGGCTGGTTTGTTGAGGGATTGGTCCGCTCAAGCAAACTAGTCCATGGTGTCATATGGTGGGCCTCATTTGATGGGTTATTTAATTAAAAAAATATTTTCTTGTTAGTTTTAAAAACATATTTCTTTTGTTTTTTAATAAAAACAAAAATACCAAATAAAATTAATCATAATATGTATAAAACAAATTTATTAAAATTAAAAATATATTACACAAACCATACAATTAAACTTAAACACACTAGATAATTAAACCTAAACAAGACGGGATAATTAAACCTAATCATACAAGATAATTAATCCTAACCACACTAGATAATTAAACGAAAACAAGGCGATATATTTAAACCTAATAGTTAACCCGGACCTATGGAGTTGGCATCCGGAGGGGAAGTAGGTTGCATATGGGGCTGGTTTCTTACTATTTACCAGGCTTCCATGTATATAAATCCTATATTCTGTATGTTTTCGTATTTCCAACAGGCCCGAGCAATCTCTTGTGCATCCGTAATGCCGTCACCTTGGGCCATCACATGGTGGAAGCATGCATGAAATGTGCCAACCTCCTCGAACAGAATATGAAACATAGACAAAGTTGCGTTCGAATTGCGATTGGTTTCTCCAACACATTTTGATCCTTCAAATAATGGTTTTTTAATTGACCCCACAACTTGTCTACTGTCGCATAAGTCCACCAAAGAGCCGAGCAGAGCCATCTCTTCGTTTGGTCCACCTGTTTCTTGCCATTTTTTTATGAAACTGTGTAGTAAATTATTAGTCGAGAAGTGCATATGTTGCTTGAAACATGAATTAAATTAATAAGCATTAAAAAATAGCCGTTGCAAAAGTAGCAATTTGAAAAACTAGCCGCCGTTGTAAGAAAAAAAAAATAAGTTAATTACATTGTTATTTTATTTAAATTTATAATTAAATAAAAATACTACAAAACAAAAAAAAATACCTTAATTACATTGTTACATGTTTGATTTTTTAGAGTAAATTACTATTTTGGCCCCTAAGTTTTAGCCGGTTTAACCATTTTGATCTAAAAAGGAATATTTTGACATATCAAACCTTAAGATTGCATTTTGTAATGGTTTTGGCCCCTAACACTAATTATGTTACATTATTTTGTTAAGTATAAGAGTATTTTAGTACTTTTATGTCTTAAGGGCTATTTATGTAAGTTTTAATGTTTCTTTTAATATTTAAGATATTGTTTATGTAATTACTTAAATTAACAAAAAAAAAAAAAAAAAAAAAACAAACTTCAATCTCATTCTTCATTATCTATAGGATGCGTTTTTTTTTATTTGTATATATTAAAAAAAAGTTTTAATTTTGTTTTTTAAAATTTGTTATTGTTGTTTTGCTTTTATTATTTAGTTATTTTAACGATTATTATTTAATAAAACTCATTTTAATTAAGTAACTTTGTCTTTTATAAACGTCTTTTATGGTTGTTCGTTTCTCAAACTTCTTTTTAAACTGTTCATCTGTTGTTAATATATCATTTATTTAAATCGTTCATATTTTTAAAACCTTCTGTTTGTTCAAAACTCTTTATTTTTTAAACCTTTTGTCTATTAAAATCGTTCATTTTTTAATCGATCACTTTTTACTTGTTTCTAAACCCTCCATTTTAAATTCATATAGTAATAAAAATAATTATAACAATTAGTTAAATAAAATAAAAAAAGATTATATTAATTAGCTATAGTTTAAATAAAATAAAAAGTAAGTGATGAAATAGATAATGACAGTGGTTTGGAGAAATAGATAATGACCTGTCATGCTGACTAGACAGTATGGAGTTTGGAGCATGTTTGTTGTTGCAGATGTTCGTACAAATATTCAATATTGACTTTCAACCCTCTACCTTAGGCTAGATGGTATGGGGAGCGTCCCCTACCCGTCCAGCCCCGGCGACGAAGCACACACTGTGTCGCCTCTCCCGTCCTCGTCCTGAGCGTCGGCCACAAGCCATTTGAGACGGACCAGAAAAAGACAAAAAATGGTAGGGTTTCAAGGCTTGTGACCGTTTAAATAAAAAAAAGAAAAATTAAATTCCAATTTTCATTTAAATTCCAACGGCCATTTTTTAAAACTTTACCAAAATCAAACCAAATATTATAAATATTCACCACTTTTACACCATTTTTCACACCTTTTTACCCACTACAATCTCATATCTCTCTAACAATTTATAAACACTCTTCCCTTTTTATATAAACTCAATATTTTTATACCATTTTTTAACCACTACCACCCAATCTCTCACTCAAAATTTACCATGTTTTCACATTCTTCCATTTCTTCATCTTCTTCGTCTACGTGGTATTCATCATCTTTGCAAGAGAATGACGCATTTTTTGAAAATATGATTATGTACGCGGCTCAGATCTTCATGGCGGATGATGAAGCATCGTCCCAACGGCAAACTAGACGAGCAAAACAATTAATCACCTAGATCGACAAAATCACTTTCACGACGATAAAGTTGGGTATATAATCCTAAACAACACCTATACATGGTCTGCCATTTACAAGCAACTCGATGATATAAGAAGTTGGGTATATAATTCAACTAAACAAATGTTAATTAATTTGGTAATTACTATTTATGGTGAAGAAAAAATTCCCTACATAATAAACAAGTTTTAAAAATATTGGATTAAAGTCAAATTCAAGAAAGAAAAACATCAAAAAATACAGACAATGATTCATCTATATATGTCACTTAGTTCTGAAACTTTTTAACATTAGTAAGAAAAACATCACAAAATACAAACATGTTCCATCCGCTTTGGGGAATATTCGAGTAACAACTTGTCAAATCACATGGACTAAGAGTGTAATTTTGAAAAGTTAGGGAATAAAGATGAAATTTTACCAAACTACGGGGACTATATGTGCATTTTACTCTAAATAAATTTCATGAAATTGAAAATTTAAATAAAAGTTGACGTACAAGTTTGAGTGATATTAATAACAGGAACCCTGGAAAATATGGTTTCTAACTTGTAAAGTTACCCATATAAACATAACTAATATTATTAGTTTATATATGGTTTTTGTCTCATTATCTACAAGCCATATGCATCATGTGTAGTTTTTTTAAATGTATTCTCGATGTTACACATTTATGTGTGTTAATATTAAATATATATTCTTTTTTATATTTATTTTATAAATATTTATAGAAAAATTGTGCTGTAAAAATAAATATTATAATTATAAATAAACAAGAATGTTAATAAGGAAACAAAAAACAAAACCTGAAATTTTAGGTATTAGTTAATAATTAAGTAATAATTTTATTGTTGTTACTATGTAATAATTACACTAAGACCATGTGTAGTGAGCAATATTCACCCTTGGGCGTTTTGCGTCATGTGGCAGCCCAGTCAGCAATGGGGCATTATTAGAAGTTTTCTAAAATGGATGTAGTGAGGATGGGGCATTATTGGGCATTATGTTTTGTAGTAAAAAAAATAAAAAATCTCATTGGCCAAACTTCCGACACCCGGCGTTTTTTATAACACGCCCAAACAAAAAAAGAGCCAAACACGCCCACGGGTAGCGGAGGTGCCGGCGTGATCCAGCGTGATCGGGCGAGATTCCGGGCAAATACCGCCCCATTACGTTTGGTCTAATAAAGTAGATTGGGTGTCAAAAGCAACACCCAATAAAAATAGAGATTATTTAAAAAAGTTGATTCTTTTTTTAACGGTAAAATTCTATGATAGATAGAATAGGTCCAGCATATTCTGTAAAAACCCAATAACAGTACAATACAAGAAAAGAGAAATAAATTAACACTCCTTTACATTACATCTATCACACTACTATGTCTCTTATATTAAAAAAGTCAATTAACTTTTCAATTGATATATGTGCCATTAACAAATAATATGATACTCTACGTAGGATCATAAAGTCTCTTGCAATTATTTTGATCCCGTACGTAATTGTGTTTAAAAAAAAAAAGAAGAAGAAGAAGAAGACGTGATAAGGTTGTACTCTCTTGTTTGAGCCTTTTGTTAAGAAGCCTAAAAAAAAGACGTGATAAGGTAGTACTCTCTTGTATCTGAAGAATTAAACACGTTTTGTTAAGAAGCAAAAAAAAAAAAAAAAAGAAGTGATAAGGTAGTACGCTCTTGTTTGGACCTTTTGTTGAAAGAACTAAAAAAAAAAAGAAACACGGCAGCAATTAATCAAAGCTACTTTATCAAGTCTAATTCTTTTGATCGAAAAGAACAAAACACCATTAATTAGTCCTACATACTCCTCACCTATAAATTTGTGTTATTCTCCACTAGAGTTGTAAAAAAATACCAGTCCTTTGTTACCTTATTGAACTTTCAAACAATGTTGCACAATGTTTCTCTTTTTTTTCTCCTGCTCTGCATTTGGCTACAACAAGAAGTAAATTGCTTTGTTCACCACAATTCTCCTCCAGGCAAGAATCACTAAAACTATTCAGAATTCAGTTAAAAGATCGATCTCTAGATATTGATATATGTTGATTGCTTAAATGATGTATGTATGTTATGCAGATTCAGTTTTCCTTCGTTTTACATACGAAGCCACTGATTTCTCTCCTGCGAAAGCTTACGATTACATCATTATCGGTGGAGGGACTGCTGGTTGCCCGTTAGCTGCCACTTTATCTGAATCATATTCAGTCCTGCTACTTGAGAGGGGCAGTAGTTTGAACAAGAGTGTTTTATATGAAAGTAATATCTTTCAGAATCTCCTAGCTGCAAATGATAATGATTCACCGGTTCAAACTTTTGTTTCGGAAGATGGTTTACAGAACGCAAGGGCGAGGATTTTGGGGGGTGGTAGCATGATAAATGGCGGATTTTATTCGAGAGCCGATGACTACTTTTACGATAATGCAGGTATCGAATGGGATATGGGAGCTGTTGAAAGAGCCTACGAGTGGGTAGAAAATAGTATTGTTACTCGTCCAGCACGTTTAAATAGGTTTCAGACTTCTTTCTTTAATGGGTTACTCGAATCAGGAGTTGTTCCTGATAATGGGTTCACCTTTGACCACGTTCGAGGAACCAAGATTGGTGGTTCAACATTCAATGATTCGGGGATACGACATGGGGCGGTTGAGCTTCTGAACAATGCCAACCCGGAAAATTTGGATGTGTTGGTTCATGCGATGGTCGACCGGGTGATCTTCTCCACCTCTGACTCTTTAGGTAATTAACCATTCTTGCTTCATGATCTAGTTAGGTTGTTGAAACCAACACTGTTTTTGATGTAATTGATGTTGACACAAAGCTAAACAATATAAGATGAAATATTGGATTTTAATAATCCAACTATTCGTTGTTGGCCGCCAGTACCAACTTAAAAAATAACCATTAACAGTCCCAACTATTGACATATCGGCCACCAATGGACCCTAACTAACAGAACCCTAACACCGTTAGTCTCCGGTCGCCGGAAAACCGTTTTTGGCTAGAAAAAGATTTCTAAAGGTCCGATCTAAGTTTACAAAGTGGTCTGGGCCAAAAATGTAGAGTTTTCCGGCCAAAAATAAGTTTTCCGGCGACTTCAATAATTGGGGCTTTTACTAGAAAAAGGTTATTAAAGGTCCGTAATAAGGTTTTATTTCCCGTTTTCACCTTTTATTTCCCGTTTCTTCGAACTTACTGGTCTGAGCTTTGCCCAAATCATGCCCATGGTTTGGCGCATATTAGTTACCTTGGAAAAAATTAAGGCTCGCCATATGCCCGACCTGTGCATCGAAGATTTGCCAAAGGCTTATCGTTTAAGATCTCATGGTTCCAGCCGATTCCTTCTATTCTCTATTTCCAAATATCCTCTCATCCTCAAGGCTACCAAGACCGAGGATAAGTGGACAAGAAAAATCTTTTTTTGTGAAAAGAGACTCCATAGATAAGGGTTTTGACCTCCCTAAAAGATGGTTGACTTCTGGTAGGACTTAGGGTTTTAGGAATATCCCCAATCATATCCCGAACCTCCATCCTGAACCAACATCCTGATATGTTTATTTCTTTTCTTGCAGCAAACTTTAAAGAACTAGCTCCTCCTAGTGCTGAATCGGAAAGGAGAATAAAAGAGATCTACAAGCTTCCAGAGGGTGAAAGAACCTTTAACCTGCTACTCACAAGCTCAAGCCAAAGATCAAGCTCCAACATGTCTGGTAAGCATATTTTCAGGAATTATCTTTATATTAAACTGATTATTATTTTTAGAAGTATAATAAGCTTAAAACATCTTCCCTTATGTAGTGCCAGTTATTAACCTCGAAGGCTTCCAACTTGACGAGTTGGATAGTTACTCCAGCCTTGTGCCTGCCGAACAAGAACCTAAGCCGAAGCCATCTACCACACCGAAGCCCAGCACTTCAAAGACTACTACCGCTTCTAAAGCCCCTCCAGCATCAAGGACCCGTGCCTCTAGTTCCCGAAAGAGGAAAGAAATGGATTCTCCAACCGCCTCGGAAACATTCTCCCTTGAGCATCATGGGTTTAGTGAAGCTACTTCATTCCTCAAGCAGGTAAAAATTCCTTTCCAATATCCTGAACACGCATGTTAATCATTATCCTGTCCATTTTACGCTGATACCTGTATCTTTAACTGCAGGGCTTGGAATGTCTCATGCATTTGTATGAAGACGCCTGTGGGCTTAATAAGATGCTGCAGATCAAGCTCGAAAAAGCTGAAGCCACCATAGCCGATCAAGGAACAATTGCAGCTGCCAAATCCCAACATTATGAGGACAAATACAAGGCAATGGCCCAGGAAAATCAAGCTGCTCTCCACAAAGCCAATGAAGATGCTCAAGCCAAACTAGATGCCGCCCTTATCCAATATCAGCAGAATATGAGTTCATATCGGGACAGTCTCAAAGCATCCGTGGTCGTCTCTCTTCTCCAAGCCAGGATAAGGATGGCTTATGAGGCCAGGGATTTGGGTTTCGAATGCCCCTCCTGGAACATAAAGACTTGGGAAGCGAAACTACAGGATCTCGGAGGTCATCCCGTTGCTCATCCTGCAAAGCATGCTGGTGAAGAGCCTTCTAAGGCGGCAGAGGAAGTGGCCAATGCTGGTGATGATGCCGAGAAGGATCCTGAGGCTGATGCTGGTGCGAATGCTGGGAAAGAGGTTGCTGATCAAGAAGGTGCCGCTTCTTAGGCGGCGAAGTGGGCGATGATGGATATACGTGCCAAGGCCGGAGCCCACTTTTTTAAATTTCATGGTTGTGGTTGTGTAAACAATTTACTTTTCCTGTCTTCAAACAATTTATATTTCCTGCATTAGAACAATATGATGACCAAAGGTGGATGGGTCCTAGGTTTTAGGATGAAGCCCTTGGTCATCAGTTAGTATAATCTGTTTTGAACTTCGTAGCGGTTGAAGGAGGACAGGTTTCGTTTTGAGATAAAACCTTTAACCGTTACGTAGGTATGGTAAAAACTAATCGTGCTTTTGGCGGATGGGCCTTGGTTTAAGGTGAAACCAAAAGCACAACTTTTGACTTGTTAATAATATAACTATCTTTTGACTTATTTGTTATTGCCTTGCATTACTTAATGTAACTCTTAGCTTTGTAAAAATTTTGTATTGTTATCTTATGAAAATATCCTGATCAATATGCTCAGCGATATATTATAAAAACTTTTTATTAGATAGAACTTCTAAACATTCCTTCAACTTTGTAGAAAGCTTTTTAAAGAGTGAAAAACGGTCCACTTTTCCAAAACCTGTTTTGATAATACCTAAATGATCAAAGTTTCAAACTAGTATTAGTTTCAAATATTTTAATCAAATATTCTGAGAAGTTTTTTGAAAATATATTTTGAGAATATATCAGGATATTTAACCTTTTACCAAACATAGTATTATCAAAAACTTAAACGATGTTTACAAAGGAAAGATCATACCAGGAATAGGGTATAACCCTATTATCAAACCTCAATCCCTTTGCAACTTTTCCAATGAAGATATCCCCTGTCTGAGACACTTAGTGCATTAGTTCCGAGCCTTATCCTTTTAGCTTTACACCATTGCTTTAGTAGGAATGTCCCCTGTGTACAATGTCTTCAAATACTTAGAAATCTTAAGGATATCAGTTCCCATTGTATAGACAATTTTTCATGTTACAGGGGTAAAACCCAAGAATGTACTGGAGATAAATTCCTTGTATCCTGGGGAAAATCCCAAATTTTCGTACGCTACAGGCGGGAGTGTATAAACTCCAAGACTTAGAAAGGTGAAAACCTTTAAACCTTAGAGAGTATGAAAATACCCTTTCGTGAGAGAGGGTGATAAATCCTCATATACCTTTAGGATTCAGGATATAGCCAACAGTAACGAAATTGTCAGCCACTTTTACATGGACTGGTCCCACCACCTTGAACTATCCCTGAATAACTTGCGCTCCAGGCGGAGTGTTTAAACCCAATTCGGAAGAAAGGTGAATACCTTTAAACCTGTGAAGGGATCGGGATCCCTTATACGTGAGAGAGGGGGCCAATCCTCTAATCTTCGGAAGTATCTTGAGTGAGCATCCTGGAGCTAAATCCTGGAGCATATACTGCAAAACATCCTTAAACTAAGGTGGGTGTTAGCTTGGCTAACACCCCTCCGATGCTTAAGTTAGTATTGGGTTTCAAAGAATAAATTAAACCAAACATATTTAAAAAAGATAGAATCCATACCATCCTGAGTTAGAGATTAAATTCTAAACTCACTTGAAATAAAGCTTAAGGTGTATAGCATTCCAAGATCTTGGTAGCATATCCCCATCCATATTCTTGAGTCTATATGCTCCTTTCCCTGCTTCTGATTAAACTTCATATGGTCCTTCCCATTTTGGAGCTAGCTTGCCATCGGCAGGATTAGTAGTATTCTGAAAAGCCTTTCTTAACACCCAATCTCCAACCTTAAATCTTCTGGTCCTAATATTCTTGTTATATGCTCTGGATATTCTTTGTTGATATGCTGCCATCCTTAGCCTTGCTGCATCCCTTTTTTCATCTATAGTATCCAAATCCTGACTCAAGGCTTCAGGATTCTGTTCAGGATCCCGTAGGGTAGATCTTGCAGTAGGTATTGCCATTTCCATTGGAATCATTGCTTCTGCTCCAAATACCAAGGAAAATGGGGTTTGGCCTGTTGCATTCTTTACCGTTGTCCTATCAGCCCACAAAACAAAGGGTAATTCTTCTGCCCATCTTCCGTTTTTGGCTCCAAGCCTCTTCTTTAAGTTATTGACAATTATCTTGTTTGAGGATTCTGCTTGTCCATTCGCTTGAGGATGTACCAGAGTAGATGTTATCATTTTGATTCCCCAACTTTTGCAAAAGTCAGTAGTTCTCTTGCTTATAAACTGAGAACCATTGTCACAGATTATCTCGGCTGGTACTCCAAATCTGGTCAGGATATTTCTCTTTATGAAGGATACTACTTCTTGATCTCTAACTTGAACAAATGCTTCTGCTTCAACCCACTTGGAGAAATAATCCGTCATTGCCAACATGAAAACCTTTCCTCCTGGAGCTTTTGGAAGCTTTCCCACTATATCCATACCCCACTTCATAAACGGCCAAGGGGAAACAATAGGATACAGCAGTTCAGCAGGCTGATGTAATATGTTACTATGTCTTTGACATGCGTCACATCTTCGAGCATATTCTGCGGCATCTTTTCTCATTGTCGGCCAATAATATCCTGTCCTTAATACTTTTGAGAATAATGACCTGCCCCCAGTATGGTTACCACAATCCCCTTCATGTATATCCTGAAGTACTTCTTTGGGTTCAGGATCCCCCAAACTCCTCAAATACGGTCCTGCAGGAGATTTCTTGTATAAAACATTATTTATAATAGTGAATCGTGATACCTTCATCCTAAATGCCTTAGGATTTTCATTTTCGGGGATGTGTCCTGTTTTGGTCAAAAATTACCGAAGCAATTAAGTGATCAAATTAGTTAAGTGAGGTAGTGTGCTAGAAATATGTATGAAAAATGTGTTAACGAAGTTAGATATGAAAACAGTTTAAGGATACGGCTCAGGATATAGAGCTGTATCTATGATCAAACAATGAGCGAAAATGTAAAGGTGGACACGTGATGTACGAGGAAAGCCCTTGATCAATCTAGATCGCCGGCATAAAACCTCGGGAGCTGACAATCGTAGCTGCCTTGTTCTTCTATTGCTTCAAATATCAGGATACAGTGCAGGATGTGGTGCGGATCGACTATGTGTTACAATGTAATTCAAATACAAGTGTTGTGTGTAGTATTTGCGATGAGCTAGAGAGAAAGTGTTCGAAAATGTGTAGGTTGAGTGACTTAATCTGATCCGCCCCCATCTATTTATAGTAAAACAAACGTAACTAACTATCCTACATAACCGGGATCCACCGAATATTCCTTAGTTGAACGTTGTAGACCTGGTCTTTCGGGCTCAACGTCTCTCCTTTAACAAATACGCCCGAGTCTTGAGGAGATGGAGTCCACTTGACCGTTAGCAAGTCCCAGTCTTTCACCTGCACGTGATTAATTCGATATACCTCAGGATATCACCCAGGATGTTAGCAATATCCCCGTCCAGTATCCTGATCATAGATAAACAATAAAAAGCAAGATATAGTTCAAGATATGTATGCTTAGAAAATGAGCCATAACAATTGTCCCCAAATATATCTGTTGGTATACCTATCCAACGGATATATTTCAAAAGTCTTATCCCATAATTCAAGGCATTTAAAACGAAGCGACGGTCGAGATCACATCGTAACCTCCAACACGCTTTTTGCTCAATGGAGATCCATAATGCCCCTATATCTTCTCTCTTCTTGTTTGAAAAGCAGATATCTTCAACCGAACCTTCAGGTAATCCTCCATTTCTCATTTACTTTCTATTAATTTTCATTGCCTTATTCGTAATGGATGCCGAGACCTTCACCCCGCAGAATCTCCTCAAAAATCCCGAAAAGGAGGTCTGTGCTTTTGACAACGCAGACATTGCGGCTTTGAGAGCTTCCGGCGCTTTCCCTGATAACACGGTCTTTAGACCGTTCGATCGGTCAATTCGATCGGATGTTTCTTCCACTGAATGGGTTTGCTTTCCAGCATATCCTTTTTTGCTAGGTCTTCGATACCCTTTTCCCGAATTCATGATGCAATTCTTCCGAACCACCGGCATCTCTTTTGCTCAAACCATGCCCATGGTTTGGAGAGTATTAATTGTTCTTAACCAAATCAAAAACCTTCATTGCCCCGACCTCCGCATCGAGGATTTGCCTATTGCTTATCGCCTCCAATCCCATGGCTCTAGCCGGTTCTTGCTTTTCTCGACCTCTAGCAAACCCCTGATTCTTAACGCCACCAAAAACGAAGACGGATGGCAACGCAAGTTTTTCTTTGTCAAACGAGACTCCATTGCTGAGGGTGCTAACCTTCCGGTGGAGTGGTTAACCACCGGTAGGGTCATAAATATTCCCATGGACCGTTTGATTTTTATCTTCTACTAATATCCTTCTTTTTGATCCTTATGCAGTGAATTTCAAGGAAGTAGCTCCCCCTATCGCTGAATCAGAAGAAAGAATCAACACTGTTTACAAATTACCTGCAATAGACAGAACTTTCACCACACACGTCCCGAGTTCCAGTCAATACTCGTCATCTGAAATGTCTGGTAAGGATTTCTTTTTAAAAAAATTAGCTAACACAGCATAATAATAAAATAAAGAGTAATAATGATGTGAAACTTTTCCCTTTATGCAGCACCGGCCAAGATCCCTGAAGTCTTTGACCTCGACGAGTTGGACAGTTATTCTGATCAGATTCAGGTCAAGAAGGAACCTAGTCCCAAGGCCACAGCCTCATCCAAACCCAGCAGTTCCAAAGCCATCATTATTCCCAAACCTTCACCGGCTACCAAGCCCCGGAGTTCAAGTTCCCGCAAAAGGAAAGAGCCTGAATCCCCTGTCATTTCTGACACATTTCCTTATGAGAAGCACGGGTTCATTGAAGCTAGCGGGTTTATGACTTCCTTTCTTAACCAGGTTAGTATTCTCATATCACATCCTGCGGCTTACATTATTTACAAAGATTTATCAATATTAATACCTGTCCTCTTACCTTCGTAGGGTCTTGAGCGTCTGGTTCACCTATATCAAGAATCCTGCAAGCTTAACAAGACGCTTGAAACCAAGCTAAAGGAAGCTGAAATCACAATCTCCGATCAAGGCATGATTGCAGCCGCCAAATCTCGTCATTACGAGGAGAAATTTAAAGCTATGATTCAAGAACACCAAACTGCTCTCAACAAAGCTACTCTTCAAGCCCAGGCCGATCTTGAAGCTGCCCATGTGCAACATGAATGGGATATGGTCAGCTACCGGGAAAGCCTCAAGAGTTCCGTCGTCGTTTCTCTCCTCCAAGCCAGGTTGAAGATGGCCCACGAAGCCAAAACATTAGGTTTTGAATGCCCTTCTTGGGATGTTGGTGCCTGGGAGACCAAGCTAAAGAACCTCGGCGGCACATCTTCCAAATCAGCTGTCGAAGAATCTTCTAAAGCAGTTGAAAAAGCAACCGATGCTGAGAAGGATGCTGAGGCGGATCCCAAGACGGATGCTGCTGAAATCACTATGGAAAAAGAAGGCACTACCCCCTAGAGCTTATTTCCTTTAAATCGTTTGAACAATTTTATATCCTATGAACAATTTTTATTTCTGCATCAAAACAATTTGATAGCCGAAGGTGGATGGGTCATGGGTTTCAGGATGAAACCTTCGGTTATCAACCAGTATTGATTGTTTCAAATAATTTCATCTTTCATTTTTCTTGTTATTATCTTCCGTCTTTCTTAGCATAGATCTTAGCTTTGCAAAATTTCGTACAACTGTCTTTCAAAAATATCCTGATCAATATGCTCAGTAATGTATTATAAAAACTTTTTATTGGAGAGGACTTCCAAACATTTGTTCAACTTTGTAGAAAGTTCTTTAAAGAGTGAAAAACAATCTATCTTTCCAAAACCTGTTTTGATAATACTTAAATGATCAAAGTTTCAAACTAGTATTAGTTTCAAATATCTTAATCAAATATCCTGAAACATATTTTAAGAATATATCAGGATATTTAACCTTTTACCAAACATAGTATTATAAAAAATTTAAACATTGTTTATAAAGGAAAGATCATACCAGGAATAGGGTATAACCCTATCATCAAACCTCAATCCCTTTGCAACTTTTCCAATGAAGATGTCCCCTGTCTGAGACACTTTGTGCATTAGTTCCGAGCCTTATCCTTTGAGCTTTACATTATTGCTTTAGTGGGAATGTCCCCTGTGTACAATGTCTTCAAATACTTAGAAATCTTCTGGATATCAATTCCCATTGTATAGACAATTTTTCATGTTACAGGGGTAAAACCCAAGAATGTACTGGAGATAAATTCCTTGTATCCTGGGGAAAATCCCAAATTTTCATTCGCTACAGGCGGGAGTGTATAAACTCCAAGACTTAGAAAGGTGAAAACCTTTAAACCTTAGAGAGTATGAAAATACCCTTTCGTGAGAGAGGGTGATCAATCCTCATATACCTTTAGGATCCAGGGTATAGCCAACAGTAACGAAATTGTCAGCCACTTTTACATGAACTGGTCTGCCACCTTGAACTATCCCTGGATAACTTGCGCTCCAGGCGGGGTGTTTAAACCCAATTCGTGAGAAAGGTGAATACCTTTAAACCTGTGAAGGGATCAGGATCCCTTAAACGTGAGAGAGGGGGCCAATCCTCTAATCTTCTGAAGTATCCTGAGTGAGCATCCTGGAGCTATATCCCGAAGCATATACTACAAAACATCCTTACACTAAGGTGGGTGTTAGCTTGGCTAACACCCCTCCGATGCTTAAGTTAGTATTGGGTTTTAAAGAATAAATTAAACCAAACATATTTAAAAAAGATAGAATGCATACCATCCTGAGTTAGAAATTAAATTCTAAACTCACTTGAAATAAAGCTTAAGGTGTATAGCATTCCAAGATCTCGGTAGCATATCCCCTTCCATATTCTTGAGTCTATATGCTCCTTTCCCTGCTTCTGATTCAACTTCATATGGTCCTTCCCATTTTGGAGCTAGCTTGCCATCGGCAGGATTAGTAGTATTCTGAAAAGCCTTTCTTAACACCCAATCTCCAACCTTAAATCTTCTGGTCCTAATATTCTTGTTATATGCTCTGGATATTCTTTGTTGATATGCTGTCATCCTTAGCCTTGCTGCATCTCTCTTTTCATCTATAGTATCCAAATCCTGACTCAAGGCTTCAGGATTCTGTTCAGGATCACTTAGGGTAGATCTTGCAGTAGGTATTGTCATTTCCGTTGGAATCATTGCTTCTGCTCCAAATACCAAAGAAAATGGGGTTTTGCCTGTTGCATTCTTTACCGTTGTCCTATCAGCCCACAAAACAATGGGTAATTCTTCTGCCCATCTTCCTTTTTTGGCTCCAAGCCTCTTCTTTAAGTTATTGACAATTATCTTATTTGAGGATTCTGCTTGTCCATTCGCTTGAGGATGTACCGGAGTAGATGTTATCATTTTGATTCCCCAACTTTTGCAAAAGTCAGTAGTT
>JARYGA010017290.1:0-46388 GCA_030545235.1 Helianthus tuberosus | reverse complement strand
TCATTTTTAAATTTTTGTGATTTTTCAAAATGATTGGATGACTTATCTGATGAGCTTTTATTTTCATTTTTAGGATTTTTCAAATTTTTATCTTTTTGTTTCTGTTCTACACTCTTCTTAACATGTTTTTGTTTAGAACATTCACCTGTTTCAGTAGATTGCAAAACAATATTTTTAAATTTTTCTTGTAAATCTAAAAATATTTTTCTTTTCTTTTCTTTTTCATCATCAGATATTTCATTACAATCTTCAATTTTGACTTTGTCAAAATTTGTGACATTGTCACTTATTGGAACTGAATTGATCGGTTTTGGACACTCATATGGTGCCGAAGTCACAAAACCTTTCAGTTTATTCTCAAGCTCTTTGATTTTAATCCGAGCTTTTTCAGCTTCTTTTTCAAACTGAATAATTTTAGCAAGATGAGAATTGATTTCAATTTGTTTTTCAAGATTATCTTTACCAAAAATATCTCTCTCATCTTCTAAAATCTTGATTTGATTTTGAAAATCTTTTTCTTTTTCTTTCAAATTGTTAATTTCCAATGTCAAACTGTCCAAACTACTCAACAGTTTGACATTTTCAGACGTCAATTTCTCACAATTTTCTCTCATTTCAAGAATCTGTTTATTATCAGATTCTTTCTCATCCTTCAAACTTTTGATTTCCACTGTCAAATTCTCCACATCTTTCAAAAGATTGAAATCTTCTGCTTCAGATTTTTCGCATTTTGAGCACACAACTTCACTTTTCGAAGTTTCATCCATCTTTGATTCTTCATTCTTTGTCGTTTCATTTTCACATCTTTTGATTATTTCAAGAAACACATCCAAACTTATATTTTCTGATTTTCTTTCTATTTCATCTATTAACTCTTTCTTTTTCTTTTTCTCTTCTTCATCTCCCCACCATTTCTTTTGCCAATAATCATCCTCTTCTTTGTACTGCTGGATTATGGCTTCGATATCAAGTGTACTATCATCGATTGCAATATTTCCATACTCATCAAGATAACACTCTCTGTCTGAATCCCATCTATTTGCTCTCCTCGCTTCCAGATAGATACGAGAAATTCTAATGATTTTGTTTTCAGCAATCATTTTTCTGTATCTATACTTTTGCTCTTCAGTTCTATCATCTTTCCACGGAATAGGTTCGTCGTTTTTCGCCATCTTGTATGTTCTTTCAAACTTGATGTCAATTTCAAACTTGATGTCACGTTCAAACTTGATGTCAATTTCAAACTTGATGTCACGTTCAAACTTGATGTCAATTTCAAACTTGATGTCACGTTCAAACTTGATGTCAATTTCAAACAGAAACCACTTTCAAACTTGACACTTTCAAACAGGAACCACTTTCAAACTGGAGGGTGTCAGTTTCAAACGGGAGGTGTCATTTTCAAACTGGAGGGTGTCAGTTTCAAACGGGAGGTGTCATTTTCAAACTGGAGGGTGTCAGTTTCAAACTAGATGACATCAGCATTTCGCGAACATTTTCAAACGGTCAGGTTGATTTCGATCAGTTTTAAGTCAAATTATGGTTCAAAACTTTCAAGGATTTATTATCTATGTGTTTCGCCTGTTATGTGAACGTTTTAGACCATATTAACCGTGAAATATGTCCGAATCAGAAAAATATGAAAGAAAGTGAGTAGAAGATAGAAAATCCGGTAGAATCAAGCTGAATTTGGTATGAACTCCTTGTCCTGAGCTCTGATACCACTTGTTGGATCGTTGTCGTGACCCTAAAAGTCAGTTAAGGCAGTTCATCTTCAAATACGAGGGAGGAATCAACGTAAACGAAGTCAAAAACAGCTTGTATCCTTTTAACTTTCTTTATATTACTGATTGTGAGCTTTTACAATGTATTCTGACAAAAATTCGGCAGCACCTTCGCTCACACACACATACCTCTAGTTTGAAATGAACATAGCACTCTCCTATTTATAGTAGTGACCCTCTAGTTTGAAGGTGACACAGCCTGCTTCAAACTAGACCCTGTTCAAACTAGACCCTGTTCAAAATAGACCCTGTTCAAACTAGACCCTGTTCAAACTAGACCCTGTTCAAACTATACCCTGTTCAAACGGTCAACTTTGACATAAGACTCAATAAGACGTAGTCAGCAGACATTCAATGCACCAAGAATTTGAAACAACTTTGAATATGTATTTATAATAAAGTTTTAATTTAAACTCAATTGGACAGGTAAGATATATTTACTTGAATAAAAAACTGTAAACTGGATGAGGTCACAAAATTTTCGGAAATCAAAAAATTAGTGCATGGAGGTTATAGACGAGTAAATACATCTCTCATAAACCGATGTTTTATATGAATATGTAAAATCACATCGTTGTTTATCAAATATTTAATTACTCTAACTAAAGCTGTTTAAGTTGAATAACACTATAGCGATGTTTAAACATATACCTGAATTACATTAACGCTGTTTAAATTGAATTACACATCAAAAATATTGATTGTATAACGTTATTTTATCCTACTACTGACATTATCTAATGACTACAACATACAATACATCACTGACTTTTTAATATATCATAGTCTTTCTAATTAAACATTGAGTTATATTTATTAACCTGTTCTTTATTATTATTATTCTCTATTCATCAGAATCAGAAACCACAACTACACTTGAATCCATCATATAAAAAAAACAATTCATATAAAAAACATACTGCATATAACTAAATTTTAATAAAACAAACTGAAATATCCAAAATACCCATTGGAAAAAACCTAAAAATCATAACAACTGATTTAAATTAATAGAGATATGAGATAAGTTTATTTCTTGCTAACTTTCTCCAAATCCTTGAAATTACTTGGAGTTGAAGACTTAGAGACGTCAACCAATTTACGTTTGTTGATTTCATTGGTATCACAACTGGTTTTAGCATCATCAATCTTAACACTTGAAATGTGACTTTTTTTTTGATAAATTCTTTATCGTTTCCCTGAAACAAATGTGAAAATTAAGAAAATAATAATAAAATTAAATATTATGTAAATATAAATGTATAAATACGAATCATGTATTGAAATAAAAAATACCTCAGTAATCTTCATCTTTTCTTTGAGCTCATTAATAATTGACTCATCATCAGTCATGTTTGTGACAAGATACATTTCATCAAAATTAGTCAGATAATAAGTTGTTATCTCAATTTTAAAAGCAAACATCTTTCCAATCAACTTGTCTAAATCAACAGGAAACATTACTTCTTCAACATCCTGTGAATCAGAATAGTTTATGATACAATTAATATAAAAAAATATTTAAATACAATGAGAAAAAAAAATAGGAGAAGTTAAGATTATTTATACATACAGATGATGAGTTTTCTTTAAGCAATTGAACAGCCGACTTGAGAACAACTTTTTCAATGATTTCATCAACCAGAGGATGAAATAATATTAGTTGAACATCCTCAGTATTATCTTCCACTTGAACTTTTATTTTGAATCTAGTTAAGTTAAATATAAAAACACATATATACAAAATCCATTATTTTATAAAACATATAAATATTAAAATAGATAGAAAAAGGTAATATTACCTTGGAACTGGATATATAACACTTTCATCACAATCACGGTTGAAACACACATGAAAATAATGTGACTCCAAACCCACGCAGTCTACAAGATCTGTACCCGCCTCCATTAAACATTTAGGACACTCCACATAGTGCCAACCAAAATCCTTGTCTATAGCCTTAATAGTACCAATTATGATAACAAATTGAGGCTGTATAAATTGAAAAATACAAAAATAATTTAGTTCAACAAAAAAAAAATTTGTACTTTTTGAATTATAAAAATTTAAACAAACCTTCATGATTTGCCAAAGGTCATACACGTTTTTCAACGGAGACTTTATGATAAATTCATCACTTGACATCTACAAAATGAATACAAAACTTTTTAATATACGAATAGCACAAAATAAAAATTGGAAGTAATAAAATAATAGAGAACATGAAGATTAGAGAAAAAAATATAAAATCATACCTTCTCAGATTCAACCTCAAAGACAGACTTCTCTCTTCTAATGTGTGAATTTGAAACAACTTTGAACATGTATTTATAATACATATTTGATTTAAACTCAATTGGACAGGTAAGTTATATTTACTTGAATAAAAAACTGAAAACTGCCTAAGGTCACAAAATTTTCGGAAAACATGAAATTAGTGGATAGAGGTTATACATGACTAAATACATCTCTCATAAACCGATGTTTTATACACTATGAATATGTAAAATCACAACGATGTTTATCAAATATTTAATAATTGTAACTATTGCTGTTTAAATTGAATTACACTATAACGATGTTTAAACATATACCTGAATTACAATAAACATGCTTAAATTGAATTACACATCAAAAAATTGATTGTATGACGTTATTTAGTCCAACTATTGACATTATTTAATGACTACAACATACAATACCTCACTGACTTTATAATATATCAAAGCCTTTCTATTTAAACATTGTGTTATATATATCAACCTGTTCTTTATTATTATCTATTCATCAGAATTAGAAACCACAACTACACTTGATTCCATTACATAAAAAAAACACAATTAATACAAAACACATACTGGATATAACTAAATTTTAATCAACAAAAATGGATATAACACAAATTTATACAACAAAAACAGATGTCTGCATACACATCATATTTATACGAAAACTAACCGGCTTGTAGAAACATTATTCAAAACAAAATCACAAATCTAAAAACACAATATACTTACACAACTTCTTTTTAACACTAAAAATGATAAATAAATCATACCAAAAATATATGAAACACAATTACCTCCTCTTCCTACAAATCTTTTAAGTTTGCTTGTACAAAATGATTTCTTTCTATTTCCTCTAATATGTTCCTTTGCAAATTCCACGTCAACCTCTTGTCTTTTACTTGCTCTAACGGTATCACCTAGTTCATCTTCAGTGTAATTTCTTGAGTTTTTCTTGAGTTGCTCTAACGGTATCACCTACTACCACCATGAGAACAACTTACTTGTAAATCGCAAGTCAATGTTTGGAGTGGACGCCATTGCAAAAGTATTTCCAAATGATTAAGATTGGTACATAAAACAACAAAAACAATCGCAAATTCTATAACTTCGAGCCCTAACTTTGAGGTAAAACTGAACGTCACCCTTTTCCCTATTTTTAGTTATTATACAGATAATTTAAAAACACTAATATCAAATACCTTTTCACCCCCATACTGAATACCACTCAAACGAATGTTTAGTTTTATTACAAAAAAAACCACCTAATAAACCGAACCCATATATAAGAAGCATAAAAAAAACATAATCATTTATATATAAAGTTATATTTCTTTAAATATAGAAAATACAATTTCCTGAAACTTCATACTTATTCTCATTCATCACTCTATATATAACATACTAAGAACTCCCCCCCCCCCCCCAAAAAAAAAAAAAGCAACAACTAACAATATCACCAAAACATGATAAAATAATTAGAACAAAAACCAACACATAAATTGTCATTCATCATACTATATATTACTAACTACATACGAAAAGAAAAAAACATACAAAAAACACCAAAACATAGTTCAATACTTGCAACAAAAAACAACACAGAGAAAATTATACACCAACATTTTATACATAAAATAAAACGATAAATTCAAAGTTTCACAACATGAGAACGACGGCGAATTGAAACTTTTGGAACTTTAAGTTTCCGATAGTAACTTTCTAGTGAATCAGCGGTATCATCAACTTCATCTTCAGAATCAGAAAATTGGTCAAAACCAGACTGACCGATAACCTCATCTACATCAGCATCAACAGTCATATCAATAAACTCAATTTCTTCGTGAGAGCTGCTGATCGAAACAACATCATCCCAATTCCAATATAGCAAGTCTCTAGATCGTCTACGCTGCCTCTCAATCCTTCGTATCTGGGTAAGAGAAATAACTTGTTTCATTATGAGCTAGAAAGTATCACATAACAAATTTTACTAAGATTTAAAAAATTACAACTTCAATATATATCACCTCCTCACTGAACTCACAGGAAAGATGGGATTTATAAGGACTAAATGGCCCAACAGAAATTATCTCTACACTACCACTGTCGGCCTGTAATCAAAACAAAATAAAAATACCAAAACAACAAAACAATAATATTAAAATATTACAAATAAACTTTATTTATTGATGATATTACTAAATTACCTGTTCTTGACGATTTAAAGGATTGATAAACGACTGCTGCCGGTCATCACCTAAATGAACAGGATTATTACTTCTTGTAGATGCATTTTTCTCCATCACTTGCTCAATATTTGAAGGATAAATCTAAAAATTCTGCTACAAATTCACAAACCTAAATAGTTTTATACTAACATGTTCTTATTATATAAGCTATTCTACAACGGTTTTTAACACACGTTCAAGTATTGTAGCAACAACTATATACACACGTCACATGTCAAGATAATGGAACAGTTGATATTTCCAGTTTTATAGGAGAACATGATTTCGAAGGAAATAAAAAACAGTTTAATATAACTTATATAACAAACCGCCAATTGATATCCTAATCAAAATTATAAGGCTACATCCTAAATTGTTACAAATAATATGGGAGAATGGGAAGTGGGTAGTTACTTCCCATAAAGAATTGCTCTTCTCAACAACTGATCCTGTAAACAACTGTTAAGTCAAAACACTGCTGATCCTGTACACAACTGTTAAGTCAAAGCACTGATGAAGCATAAAGAATTTATCTAAAAATTATAGATAAATTATCATTTGTTTTAGCTTGTGAACCACAAGTTAGCTTCATAGAAAAAAAAAATCACACCTACTCATCTACCTAGTTCAATGACCTTTAGTCCTATGCAATACTTGTGTTACAATCCCAAAGCATGTTACAAGAATCATAGGAGTTAAATATATCAGGGGTATACCTCTTGTCAACATATAATACTTCTCTTCATTAACAAAAGTTATACCGGCAAAGGCTCATTTCCCCATAACTACTACACTCCCGTGTCACATATAAAAAAATACAACAGTTGATACAATAAGTTTGAGTAAACTTCCGTTTTGCTCCCTGTGGTTTGGCCACTTTAACGATTTTGCCCGAAACCTTCAAAAATAGCCATTTTCAACCAATAGTTTGCTATGGTTTTTCCATTTTGCTCCCTGCAGGAAGGAAAATGGAAAAACAAACAATTTGGATGGAGTTAGAGGCAGGGAGCAAAACGAAAGTTTACTCAATAAGTTTTGATTCATTTGAATATAAAAACACAAGTATATTAAGAAAAAAAAACACAAAAGAAAAAACACAATGTTATACCATAAAATAAACAGCTTTCGTTAAAACACAATCCATTATATCTAAAACAAAATACTTTAGTTGATTTACAACTAAAGATTAATTTATTAATTGAAATGCAACCATATTATGACATTGTAATTTGTATGAATGAAAATTCAAATCTTATCAGATGTTGTGCTTTGTATAAAAAAATGTTTTTATTGTTTTTATAAAAATACTGTTTTTGTTTATAGACATTACACTTTTCACAACAACATAGAGCTTATAACATTCATACATAAGCATTAAACCTAAACATTCATTTGACCAGACCACATTCAAACAACAATAGCTACATATAAACAATCAACCTAATATCCAAATGTTTTAAGCAACACGAATACATCACACAGGACAATACAGTTTCATTCGCTCCACACGACTTCCTCGTGCTTGCTCTTTCAACCTATTGCTTTCAATTGCGTCCAGCACAACGTAAGCTTCACTATCATTATACACAAACTCCCTTCGAGCATTAAGATAATGCAAGAATATTTTGGTTGCATATTTGCATCTTAATTCATCTAATTGTTCTTTCTGCCCACAATCTACTTCTTTCACAAACCCACATCGCCAATGTCGTAAAGAACTCCCTTCGAATGACTCCATATGCCTCATTAAAAATATACCACAATCAACTTTGTTGTCTACGGTTCTCCACGGCATTTCTAGTCGACTTATCTGAGCTTTGTGCATCTTACGTCCACCCACAACACCTTGACTTAACATAAAATCTGCTACTAAATGCCTCTGCAATATAACGATAATAAATATAAAAAATTATCTTTTACATATGATTGTGTTTTTTAAATGTCAAGGAATGTACCAAATTTTCTGGCCAGCCTCGGTATTTTAAGTCAGATCTATCATCATATAGACTGTTGTTATCAATCACAGCTATTTGGCACTTTTTCAAATGAAAGCATACCAAGTAGAAGTGATCAGATTGCAAAACAGGTATGAATAAAAGATCAACTTCTTTCAACGATGCTACTTGTTCTTCTTTTAAAACTTTAATCATATTTCCAAAAAATTCAGCTTGCATCATCTCATAGCTTGAACCATATGTGCCACCATCCTGTGTATCAGTTATAATAACGTTACTAAAATAAATAAATAAACAATTCACTTATGTTATTTACTTACCAGCATCTGATATGTACAAAACAATCGCTTAATTTTGTCATCAGCCTTAAACTTCTCCTCGTGATTTAAGATTCTGGCCCACACATTAACAACAGCAAAATGGACATACTCGTCATGACTCAATGTTTCTAGCACTATCCTTGTTAGACCTGAATCTGGCTGACCTTCAATTTGAAAAACAACGTCCCTACAATGAATACGAGTTAAAACATCAATCAACTTATAATCATAGTACATTATAATAAAAGAAGTTAAAACACATACATTTCAAATCCTCTGGCAGAGAAAATCCAATCAGAATAATTTTTCTCTACAAATGTCAACTTTTCACTTAATTCCACCACCCGGTTAATGTAAGGAGATCCTGGCACCAAAGTCTCATCCGTAGAATCAACTACATTTTCTTCATCCTTTTCATCTGAATGCACACTTTCCATGTTTTCAACTGAATTTACATTTACACCCGTATTACAATCAGTTTTCGTCTCTTGACTTTGAGTCTTCTTTTCTCCCTTACTCTGTATTTCATTATCATCTTTTGGAGATGAATCTGGATCTCTGCTCATAAAACCTGCATTTTTTGCAAATGAAATCAACGGATCCAATTGAGCTTTAACTTCTTTAATCACCTGATTATCTGCATAGCACGTAAACCCCTCATTCAGCAATGTCTCTATGTCACACCCCGACCGCGTAAAACAACAAATCGCGGCGGAAACATCGGGGCGTGTTGCGACAGAATTAATTGTTTCATAACCATGGCACACAAAGTGTATTTTATTTATTAAACAAGGGTGTTACATTGTCTCGAAATAGTAAATTAAGAGTTCAGAACATAATTAAACATAGTCTATCATCTTTTAAAGTCTCTAAGGCACATGTCCGCCCTAGTATCATGATCAACATCCTATGGAAAAGCACCTGAAAACACATGTGAAAATAGGTACGTCAGCATAAAAATGCCTGTGAGATACATAGGTTTTGTGAAAATAAGATTCATGACTTTTGTTTGAGAAAATGTTTAGTCATGAACCTTGTTATTTGCTTTGTCTTGTAAATCATTTGAAAAACGATAAGATCAGTTGATATGTATAAGTAGATGTAATGTTAAATGAATAACCATGTAAAATGAATTGTATAAGATAATATGTTTGTAAATAAATGTCTTGTGAAAAGTATGTTATTTGTATAAAAATGTTCTATGTCTCAAACTGAAATGATTCAAATAACGTTACGCCATGTAATACCATACAAACACTTATATATAGGAAGTACCAGCGGCGTATCCACCATGCTTGTATCATATTACACACGCATCGTTACTTAATCACTTAATCAAACCAAACCAATTGTCAAATGTATTGAAAAATATGTCAAAGTGTTTATGTCAAGATGTAAATCATGTCAAATGTCTATGTCAAATATCCATGTCAAATGTCTATATCAAATATCCATGTCAAATGTCTATGTCAAAATGTCATGTATGGCAAGTGAAATGTCTCAACTAAACCATATGCACAAAAACAAAGTATTGAAGTAAAACATGGTTTAAATCAACGCTATGTTTTGTGTAAATGCATGCAACTATTTAATATGAACATTTATGCGGTATTGTGAAAATGCATACATCCAAGCCTGGCGACTGTGGTGATAAACCCTTTAAACAAATTAAAGGTCTATCTGTCTTAATGTCAACGAATTCGGTCATTCCTTTCTGTCCCCTTACCCTGGGATGTCCGGAACGGGAGTTGTCAATTCCTATGGTACCACTACCTACTAACGAACGGCGTAGCTAATGTTAATGGATATATTGTCCCATGTAAACAAACCAAATGTCATAACAAAATGTGAGCATGTGAAAACAATGCACTAAGTATGTAATCAAATGAACATACATAGCGTGAAATGTCATGTAAAACGATGTACTAAGTAATGCACACAATGGGCATACCTAGCATGAAATGTCATGTAAAACGATGTACTAAGTAATGCACACAATGGGCATACCTAGCATGAAATGTCATGTAAAACAATGTACTAAGTAATGCACACAATGGGCACACCTAGCAGGAAATGTCATGTAAAACAATGTACTAAGTAATGCACACAATGGGCACACCTAGCATGAAATGTCATGTAAAACAATGTACTAAGTAATGCACACAATGGGCACACCTAGCATAAGATGTAATGAAATCATGTACTATAATGTACTAACGAACATAGCAGGTATATGATGTGAAAACAGGAAAGCATGAAAGTAACAAGTAGGCACATGTGTTTCACCCCAAAACAGTTTGGAAAACAGTAAAAGAGGGGTCTATGTACTCACTTGAGATTGCTCAGTTGTATAAAGATAATCACCAAGCAACGCTAGAGATCTCGGAATCAAACGGCACCTAATATAGGTAACTATGTTAATAAACCGGACCTATCTCGGAAGACTGGGTAGCATTAGGGTTTGTAAACCAAATGAGTGTCGGAACTCACGTGATATGGTTTAACAAAGCCTACATGCTAAATGAAACTTAACATAATTGTTTACGACCCATTACGACCCGTTTAGGAAGCTTATGCTACTTTAACGTGTCGTGCGGGTGAAACGCGTTCGGACCGCCTAACTAGTCCTATGATAAGTATTATATGCCTAAACATGTTACATAATCAGTTACGTGACAAAAGTTTAGGTTACATATGCTAAATTACCAATTATGTATGAAAAGGGTATTCTGGTAATTTACCTAAGGCATATAAACTACCTATCATATAACTACTTAAACGCCGTGACCATAAGGTATAACCTCGGAAGGTTATTCCCTACACTATGGTCACCTAATGTGTTTGGTCGGATCCTAATGATCGACCAAACTGGGTCGGTTTCGAAGGTATAGGCGATTTATTAGATCGCCTACCCTACGACCCTAGACAACGTGGTAATCAGTAGGCATAGTCCCAAGGGACTATAACCATCGTGATTACAATCACGTTGCGAAGTTCTAACGAACTTCGCATTGACCATTACTGGTCAACGCTGAAAGTCAAACAAAGTTTGACTTTCTGACTCGAAAAGCAGTAAAAATAAGGAAAAGAACGAAAGAATACTTACGAAGGGTCCCCGAATGCTAACCCAGATCAAAATAGCTCAGGTATGAAACGAAGGTTCCAACTTAGAGCTTTCTTAATCAGATTTGTGGGTTTTGGGGTTGTGGGTGGATGGGTATTTATAGAATTCGGGTAACCGTTAGGATCGTTTGTCGATTATCGTGCCTTAATCTCGTGCGTACACTTGTCACAAAGGTTATGGAGCCACATATGCTCCTAATCTTAGTGATTAAGCAAGTTGCAAACATGTGGTTGAGGATTAATTGGCTGCAACTTGTGATAAAAACACTGAATCTGGTCCAGATAGGGGCTCGCGTGACGCTAAGGACCCTCGCGTCACGCTAGGCCCCTGTTTTGGCAGATTTTGCAGAAATGGTCCCTGTACGTGTTTTAAGCGATTTTCGATGCGTTTGAACCCCGTTAACCTCATTTCAAGGCTCTAAAATGAAGTTAAAGTATAGGGAACTCAAAACATGTTCAAAAATATCTAGGATGTCGGTTCGTTTGGTCGTACGAACGCGATGTTCGCTTAATTACGACGGAATGCGCATAAGCGCGAAAAACGATCCAAATGACGCAACGAATGGATTTTTCTTAAGGCGAACACTAAAATAAAATGTAGTCATGCTTTCATAAATTTTTGGATGTCCAGATGTATTCAGAACGTAAGTTATGCGCGAAAATGCAAACTTGTGCACTTTTTGACACTTTTAGTCCCTGAATGTCCCAAAAGTTTATTTTAGCACACCGAACCCCTCAAAGCCTATTTCTAAGCTATGTCAAGGATATTTAAGGTGTGTTTAACTTATGGTTATGTTCCGGAATGTTCGTTACAGTTCAAATTGACATACTTTCGCAGTTTGTCATATTTAGTCCCTGTAAGCGAATTAACTTATTTTTGCCATACCAAAGCCTTCAAAACTTATTTCTAAGTTATGTAAAGGTTGTTTAAGGTATGTTGAGTATATGTTGATGTTCCGGAGTATTTCTCGCATTAAACTGAGTACGTTAACGCACTAGTTTGCGTATAATTCTCCAGAAAGCGATGTAGAGTTTGAAATTACATAAAAGTCAAAACATGAAATATGTATAACATAACAAAACAAACATTGGGATCAAATAACATTGTTTTATTGATAACAGAACTGTTCATAGTGATTACAAGCACAGTTGTTACAGTCTCCCCTACTTGTGGAAATTTCGTCCCGAAATTTATTTAGAGGAAACTCGTGGAAAAAGATGTGGATATTTCGCCTTCATTTGATCTTCGCGTTCCCAAGTAAACTCAGGTCCACGTTTAGCTTCCCAGCGAACTTTGACCAAAGGAATGCGCTTGCGTTTAAGCCACTTGACTTCACGTTCCATGATTTCCACTGGTTTCTCAACAAATTTCAGTGTTTTGCCAACACGAATTTCGTCAAGCGGTATGGAGTAGTTCTCATCAGCTGTACACTTCTTGAGATTTGATATGTGAAAAGTTGGATGAACATTTCCAAGTTCAGGAGGTAACTCAAGTCTGTAGGCTACCTTTCCGATTCTTTCGACGATCTTGAATGGTCCAACGTATCTAGGTGCAAGTTTTCCTTTCTTTCCAAATCTGATCACACCTTTCCAAGGTGAGACCTTAAGTAATACTCGATCACCGACTTGAAATTCAAAGGCTTTGCGTTTTGGGTCCGCGTAAATCTTCTGACGGTTTCTAGCTGCCTGAAGGTTATCACGAACTTTCTTGACCTTGTCAGTTGTCTCTAAAATGAGGGCAGGTCCAGAAAGTTGAGCCTCGCCAATCTCATTCCAGCAGACTGGTGAACGACATTTTCGACCATAGAGAGCCTCAAAGGGAGCCATTTTGATGCTAGTGTGATAACTGTTGTTGTAGGAGAATTCAATCAATTTAAGATGTGAATCCCAGCTACCACCAAAATCGATCACACAAGCTCTTAGCATATCCTCCAGAGTCTGGATTGTTCTCTCAGATTGACCATCCGTTTGCGGATGATAAGCTGTGCTCAGATTAAGTTGGGTCCCCATGGCAGATTGCATGGTTCTCCAAAAATGAGAAGTGAAACGAGCATCTCTGTCAGAAATGATGTTCAAAGGAACACCATGTCGAGCTACAATTTCATCTACATAGATTTGAGCAAGTCTGTCAGTAGGAAAATCCTCGCGGATTGGCAAGAAATGTGCTGACTTTGTAAGACGATCAACGACTACCCAGATGGCATCATGACCTTTCTTTGTGCGCGGCAGTTTGGTAACAAGATCCATAGTAATGTTTTCCCATTTCCAAACTGGGATCTCTGGTTGCTCCAATAAACCAGAAGGACGCTGATGTTCAGCCTTAACCTTAAGACAAGTAAGGCATTTGGATACGTATAAGGCAATGTCTTTCTTCATACCAGGCCACCAATAGTGTGTACGAAGGTCCTTATACATTTTATCTGAGCCCGGATGAATAGAATAACGAGACTTATGGGCTTCATCCATAAGCAAGGTACGAAGATTATCCTGGCTTGGGACCCACAAACGGTCCATGAAGTAATATGACCCATTGTCCTTCAGTTCAAGAGCAGGTGTTATGTGATAGGGAAATTCCTTATCCATCAAACCTTGTGCAACACAAGATTGTTGAGACTGAGAAATGCGGGCTTGAATATCAGATCGAGCTTGAATAACAGATTGAACACGTACACAATGAAGCTTAGTATGTTCCTTACGACTCAATGCATCAGCCACGACATTCGCCTTACCAGGATGGTAGCGAATTTCGCAATCATAGTCGTTTAAAAGCTCAACCCAACGTCGTTGCCTCATGTTGAGTTCTTTCTGATTGAAGATATGCTGAAGACTTTTGTGGTCAGTGAAAACCACACATTTTGTACCGTACAAATAATGTCTCCAGATCTTGAGAGCAAAGACAACTGCACCTAACTCAAGATCATGAGTGGTGAAGTTCTTCTCATGTATCTTCAACTGCCTCGATGCATAAGCTATGACTTTGTTCCTTTGCATAAGAACACAGCCAAGACCCAATTTCGATGCATCACAATACACAACAAAATCATCATCACCCTCAGGCAATGATAGAACAGGCGCATCGCAAAGCTTCTGCTTCAAGTGTTGAAAAGCTTCCTCTTGTTTGAATCCCCAGAAAAAGGGCATTTTCTTCTGAGTTAGAGCAGTTAGAGGAACTGCAATCTTAGAGAAGTTCTCAATGAAGCGGCGATAATAACCCGCTAGACCAAGAAAAGAACGAACTTCAGTAGGAGTAGAAGGTGTATCCCAATCCTTAATCGCACTGATCTTGGAGGGATCTACATGAACACCTCGTTCGTTGATAATGTGTCCCAAAAATTGAACTTCTTTAAGCCAAAATTCGCACTTGGAGAATTTGGCGAAAAGTTGCTCTTTCTTCAGGAGTTCCAGAGTAAGACGAAGATGCTGCTCGTGATCAGCTTGCGTTTTAGAGTAAATCAAGATGTCATCGATAAAAACAATGACGAACTGATCCAAATAAGGTTTGCAGACCCTATTCATTAAGTCCATGAAAACAGCAGGAGCATTAGTCAAACCGAATGGCATGACTGTGAATTCATAATGTCCATAACGAGTACGGAATGCTGTCTTCGGAATGTCTTCTTCTTGCACCCGAAGTTGATGATATCCAGATCGCAGATCAATCTTCGAAAAATAAGAAGCGCCTTGTAGCTGATCAAAGAGATCATCGATGCGAGGTAGGGGATATCGATTCTTGATGGTAAGCTTGTTAAGCTCACGATAATCGATACACATCCTAAAGGATCCATCCTTCTTCTTGACAAAAAGAACGGGAGCACCCCAAGGTGAAAAACTAGGACGTATAAAACCTTTGTCAGAGAGCTCCTGAAGCTGCTTAGACAACTCTTGCATCTCAGACGGTGCAAGACGATATGGAGCTCTGGCAATGGGATTTGCACCAGGTACGAGATCAATGCGGAACTCGACTTGGCGTGCTGGAGGTAGACCAGGTAATTCTTCAGGGAACACTTCAGAATAATCCCGAACGACAGGAATATCTGAAATAGTCTTACCCTTGCCTTTATCTTCTGTAACATGTGCTAAGAAAGCCACATAGTTCTTCTGCAGATACTTCCGAGCTTTAAAACAAGACATGAGTTTAAGACCACCGGCAGGTTTCTCACCTTGAACTTGTAGGACCTCGCCTGTCGGAAGCGGCACACGAACAATCTTCTCAGAACAAACTATCTCTGCACGATGCTTAGATAACCAATCCATACCCACTATGACGTCGAAGCTTCCAAGTTGCATAGGCGCGAGGTCAATAGGAAAAAGTTGGTCGTTAAGATTTAACTGGCAGTTGCGAAGAACAGAATCAAGAATAATGGGTTCACCATTAGCAACCTCTACTGTCAAAGATTTGCCTAGTTTCGTTCTAGACACACGAAGCATTTGCTCAAAAGATAAAGACACGAAACTCTTATCGGCACCGGAATCGAAAAGAACAGATGCAGGCTGATTATTAATAAAGAACGTACCGTTCACCACATTATCATCCGCCTGCGCCTCTTGGGCATTCATGTTAAAGACTCGGCCTCTAGCCGGAGCCTGATTCTGGTTCTGGTTCTGGTTGACTAGTCTTGGGCACCGATTCCTATAGTGGGTCAGATCCCCACAATTGTAACAAGCACCCGGTGGGTATTGTGGTCTTGCAGCTTGACCCTGTTGCGGAGCAGGAGGCTGAGCAACTTGTTGAGCCGGGTTCTGAACCGTGGGATTCTGAGCAAATCGACAAACATCGGCGAGATGGCCTGATTTCCCACAGTTAGTACAGAAACGGCATGGAAGTTGCGGCTGGTGGTGACTGTTGCATCTATTGCACAAAGGTGCATTCCCTGTATAGGGTTTCTTCGCTGGAGGCTGTGCAGGTTGGTTGAGAGCTGCCTGATTAGCTTGGGCAGTGATAGCAAAATTTTGGGAAGCCTTACGCTTCTTTGACCTCTTCGAAGAACCAGAGTTCTTTCCATTCAAGTTTTGACCTTTCTTGCTATCTTCCTTGTCAGCCGACTGCTTCTTGCCCTTGTCACCCTTCCTGTGTAACTTGTTCTTCCGGATCTGCGACTCAGTCAATGTCGCAGATAACTCGATCGCCTGACGAAGTGTGGCAGGGTTACTACCAGTAAGAATGTCTTGTACCGAGTCAGGTAGGCCATCGATGTATCTCTCGATAGCCTTGTCGAGTGGGGTAACCATTGTTGGGCAAAGCAGACTCAATTCTTCAAACCGATCAGTATAAGCCCTGTGCTCACCACTATCTTGCTTCAACACATCAAACTCTTTCTCCAACGCTCGCTGTTCATGGCGAGGACAGAATTCCCTCATCATAAGGGCTCTAAGTTCAGCCCATGTCTGTGCGAGAGCGACTTCTGCACCTTGGTCCCTCATAACCCCGTTCCACCATGTCAAAGCCCTCTTCTGAAATACGCTCGAGGAGAACTCGACTTTACGATTATCCGGACACTGCACATGGCGAAAAGTATTCTCTATGCTCTCAAACCACTGAAGAAGCCCAGTCGCTCCTTCAGAACCACTAAACTTGAGTGGTTTAGCCGAGTTAAAATCCTTGTATTTGCATGGAGCATTGTTGTTATTGTTGGCTGCGTGCCATTGAGCAAAGAGATTTGGGAACTGAGCAGCCATCTGTTCCGCAATAATTTCTGCCAGCTCGGCAGTAGCTATCTGGTTCTCGCGTCGAGGAGGCATTCTAAAAGAGGAAAACATGAAAGGAAACGAGTGAGATGATTGGATGAAAAGAATGAGATGAAACAAAATCAACAAGAGCAAAGATGGTGGTCATTCGTTCGTATCACAAAGCAAACAAATGACACACAGTGACTAATCAAAGTAAATGGGTCAAAATAATGTATTAGTGAAGACATGCTCGCCTATAAGTGAACACTCACTCCAAGAATTCCCAGGTAAGCACAACTGGTCTCGCGTCTGGTTGAGATGTATACGAAGTGCTTGCCTAGACAGAAAACCCAGAATACAGGCATTCACCCTTCCAGTTTGCACATGTTCACATTATTTAAAACCCACAACGTTTGACGAGATTTTTGAAAATTTGAAGGCACAAGGCCAAAAACCAAACTCGAAAAGGGTTCAAAACCATAAAACAGAGGGTTCAAAACCTTACAATTGAGGGTTCAAAACCTTGTAAAAATCATTCAAAAACAGATGATTGTTTTTCAAAAATCGTTTCGGAAAAATTTTGGTTCCTTGTTTTGTTAATCACCTAAGGATAGGTGATGTACATGTTTTAAGATCTAAACACAAGATAACATGTGTTAGGTTCCTAGAAAAGTTATAGTCTAGGTCAAAGCATTACTAATAACCTAATTCCCTATAACCATTGGCTCTGATACCAACTCTTCTGTCACACCCCGACCGCGTAAAACAACAAATCGCGGCGGAAACATCGGGGCGTGTTGCGACAGAATTAATTGTTTCATAACCATGGCACACAAAGTGTATTTTATTTATTAAACAAGGGTGTTACATTGTCTCGAAATAGTAAATTAAGAGTTCAGAACATAATTAAACATAGTCTATCATCTTTTAAAGTCTCTAAGGCACAGGTCCGCCCTAGTATCATGATCAACATCCTATGGAAAAGCACCTGAAAACACATGTGAAAATAGGTACGTCAGCATAAAAATGCCTGTGAGATACATAGGTTTTGTGAAAATAAGATTCATGACTTTTGTTTGAGAAAATGTTTAGTCATGAACCTTGTTATTTGCTTTGTCTTGTAAATCATTTGAAAAACGATAAGATCAGTTGATATGTATAAGTAGATGTAATGTTAAATGAATAACCATGTAAAATGAATTGTATAAGATAATATGTTTGTAAATAAATGTCTTGTGAAAAGTATGTTATTTGTATAAAAATGTTCTATGTCTCAAACTGAAATGATTCAAATAACGTTACGCCATGTAATACCATACAAACACTTATATATAGGAAGTACCAGCGGCGTATCCACCATGCTTGTATCATATTACACACGCATCGTTACTTAATCACTTAATCAAACCAAACCAATTGTCAAATGTATTGAAAAATATGTCAAAGTGTTTATGTCAAGATGTAAATCATGTCAAATGTCTATGTCAAATATCCATGTTAAATGTCTATATCAAATATCCATGTCAAATGTCTATGTCAAAATGTCATGTATGGCAAGTGAAATGTCTCAACTAAACCATATGCACAAAAACAAAGTATTGAAGTAAAACATGGTTTAAATCAACGCTATGTTTTGTGTAAATGCATGCAACTATTTAATATGAACATTTATGCGGTATTGTGAAAATGCATACATCCAAGCCTGGCGACTGTGGTGATAAACCCTTTAAACAAATTAAAGGTCTATCTGTCTTAATGTCAACGAATTCGGTCATTCCTTTCTGTCCCCTTACCCTGGGATGTCCGGAACGGGAGTTGTCAATTCCTATGGTACCACTACCTACTAACGAACGGCGTAGCTAATGTTAATGGATATATTGTCCCATGTAAACAAACCAAATGTCATAACAAAATGTGAGCATGTGAAAACAATGCACTAAGTATGTAATCAAATGAACATACATAGCGTGAAATGTCATGTAAAACGATGTACTAAGTAATGCACACAATGGGCATACCTAGCATGAAATGTCATGTAAAACGATGTACTAAGTAATGCACACAATGGGCATACCTAGCATGAAATGTCATGTAAAACAATGTACTAAGTAATGCACACAATGGGCACACCTAGCAGGAAATGTCATGTAAAACAATGTACTAAGTAATGCACACAATGGGCACACCTAGCATGAAATGTCATGTAAAACAATGTACTAAGTAATGCACACAATGGGCACACCTAGCATAAGATGTAATGAAATCATGTACTATAATGTACTAACGAACATAGCAGGTATATGATGTGAAAACAGGAAAGCATGAAAGTAACAAGTAGGCACATGTGTTTCACCCCAAAACAGTTTGGAAAACAGTAAAAGAGGGGTCTATGTACTCACTTGAGATTGCTCAGTTGTATAAAAGATAATCACCAAGCAACGCTAGAGATCTCGGAATCAAACGGCACCTAATATAGGTAACTATGTTAATAAACCGGACCTATCTCGGAAGACTGGGTAGCATTAGGGTTTGTAAACCAAATGAGTGTCGGAACTCACGTGATATGGTTTAACAAAGCCTACATACTAAATGAAACTTAACATAATTGTTTACGACCCATTACGACCCGTTTAGGAAGCTTATGCTACTTTAACGTGTCGTGCGCGTGAAACGCGTTCGGACCGCCTAACTAGTCCTATGATAAGTATTATATGCCTAAACATGTTACATAATCAGTTACGTGACAAAAGTTTAGGTTACATATGCTAAATTACCAATTATGTATGAAAAGGGTATTCTGGTAATTTACCTAAGGCATATAAACTACCTATCATATAACTACTTAAACGCCGTGACCATAAGGTATAACCTCGGAAGGTTATTCCCTACACTATGGTCACCTAATGTGTTTGGTCGGATCCTAATGATCGACCAAACTGGGTCGGGTTCGAAGGTATAGGCGATTTATTAGATCGCCTACCCTACGACCCTAGACAACGTGGTAATCAGTAGGCATAGTCCCAAGGGACTATAACCATCGTGATTACAATCACGTTGCGAAGTTCTAACGAACTTCGCATTGACCATTACTGGTCAACGCTGAAAGTCAAACAAAGTTTGACTTTCTGACTCGAAAAGCAGTAAAAATAAGGAAAAGAACGAAAGAATACTTACGAAGGGTCCCCGAATGCTAACCCAGATCAAAATAGCTCAGGTATGAAACGAAGGTTCCAACTTAGAGCTTTCTTAATCAGATTTGTGGGTTTTGGGGTTGTGGGTGGATGGGTATTTATAGAATTCGGGTAACCGTTAGGATCGTTTGTCGATTATCGTGCCTTAATCTCGTGCGTACACTTGTCACAAAGGTTATGGAGCCACATATGCTCCTAATCTTAGTGATTAAGCAAGTTGAAAACATGTGGTTGAGGATTAATTGGCTGCAACTTGTGATAAAAACACTGAATCTGGTCCAGATAGGGGCTCGCGTGACGCTAAGGACCCTCGCGTCACGCTAGGCCCCTGTTTTGGCAGATTTTGCAGAAATGGTCCCTGTACGTGTTTTAAGCGATTTTCGATGCGTTTGAACCCCGTTAACCTCATTTCAAGGCTCTAAAATGAAGTTAAAGTATAGGGAACTCAAAACATGTTCAAAAATATCTAGGATGTCGGTTCGTTTGGTCGTACGAACGCGATGTTCGCTTAATTACGACGGAATGCGCATAAGCGCGAAAAACGATCCAAATGACGCAACGAATGGATTTTTCTTAAGGCGAACACTAAAATAAAATGTAGTCATGCTTTCATAAATTTTTGGATGTCCAGATGTATTCAGAACGTAAGTTATGCGCGAAAATGCAAACTTGTGCACTTTTTGACACTTTTAGTCCCTGAATGTCCCAAAAGTTTATTTTAGCACACCGAACCCCTCAAAGCCTATTTCTAAGCTATGTCAAGGATATTTAAGGTGTGTTTAACTTATGGTTATGTTCCGGAATGTTCGTTACAGTTCAAATTGACATACTTTCGCAGTTTGTCATATTTAGTCCCTGTAAGCGAATTAACTTATTTTTGCCATACCAAAGCCTTCAAAACTTATTTCTAAGTTATGTAAAGGTTGTTTAAGGTATGTTGAGTATATGTTGATGTTCCGGAGTATTTCTCGCATTAAACTGAGTACGTTAACGCACTAGTTTGCGTATAATTCTCCAGAAAGCGATGTAGAGTTTGAAATTACATAAAAGTCAAAACATGAAATATGTATAACATAACAAAACAAACATTGGGATCAAATAACACTGTTTTATTGATAACAGAACTGTTCATAGTGATTACAAGCACAGTTGTTACACTCTACATTCTTCAAAGACTCTTTTGCCTTTTCAATTTCTACAGTCAAATTTCTGACAAAAACCAGTTTCAATATGAACAATAAAAGATGATAAAAACTATATATATATATATATATATATATATATATATATATATATATATATATACATACATATATCATATATTCAGAGTGAAATACTATATGTTTTTGTGTCTTACCGATTCTGCTTCCTCCGTTCGATCTTCTGCCACGGGAATATTTGATTCCCTGCCAACATCTGCATTCTCATCCCGCCTATTCGAATGTATATTTCGAGTATAACAATCATTGTCTCTACACTCATCATCATCCACTTGCCTTTCATCCTCTCCATGTATATCTTCATGAATCAAATCCTCCTCAACACTAGCACCATCATTGTCTTTTCCCTCGTCAGCATCGACTTGCTGTTCCACATTTTCATGCATGGGTTCACCAGTTGAAGAACATTGACGCACCTCACTTTCATTTGATTTTTTGGTCTTTAATCCTGTTGTAGACTTTGAAGTACCTTTCTTTCTTCTTTTCTCAGACTTCAGTCCTTTATTCTTTATGTCCTCCAGTTTGCATAATGTACACTCTTCAATATATTCTATAACAAACAAACCTTTACGCTTAACACGTACATCATGCAACTTGCTTGTATGATCTGCATAGATAAGCTGTAAACAAAAAAATATTTGTCACTCGGTTTTGTTTGGATAAATGCCACAAATGACATTAATATTTTACTTATGATCTTACCGCAAGCAAAAACAGAGGCCCATTAAAAACTTGAGCAGGGTGCCAGCCTTTTCTCGCTCTGTCTAACAAAGTTAACATGTAATCACACCAACCCAGTTCTTTTATGTCAACATCCTTTGTTATTAATGGCAAAAATCTTTGGTTGACAGTGCCACTTTTCGTTCCTTCGCCTAGATGTGTAAACATCAACACCAAAAAGTTAAGAACAAACAACATTCCACAATCATTGCGTTCTCTCTTGCTTCGCCTATCCAAATAAGTTTGTGTTTCTTGTATAAGAAACCTGGTGAAGCCTGTTGGGAATTGACTTCTCCACAATTTAACAACATGACTTTTTATGTTTGGCCTATTGTTCTCTGTTATCATTCTTGATCCGTTCGGAATTCCCAATACCTTGTGAACCAATTCTGGACTTAACTTTATTGACTGAGATCCAAGATTTAATATTCTTGTTGAATCATCATAGTTCTTAGCCAAGCAAAGTCCCAAGCTTGTAGGAACATGCTGAATCTTCAGATTTAGAATAGGACCAAAACCAATATCTCTTACAACGTTCTTTTGCTTGCCATTAAACTCTAACATCCAATCATATAGAGTGCTTGGTGAACATCTTGGTAAAATCTTCTCACCAGTATATGGGAAAAACATTTGACATTGATGGTGATTTGATTCCTCAGGTTGGTCCTTTCGACGTCTCTTCTTTGGTAAGGTATCATCAACTATTATATAACTTAACGAATTTTAGAAACAAACTACAACTAAGATTTTCATGTTTAAATAAATACCTGGTTTTTTTTACTTTTGATACAGCAGGATTAACAAAATCAACATCATCATTATCATCAGCATCACCACAGCCTGCCTGTAAAACTGCAGCAGCATATCAAATAAAATAATAAACTATGAAGGGAAAAAATGTATATTATATTTAATCATTTTAAATTGATCTATAACATACCTTCACTCTTTCGTTTCACAGCAGCACGAAACAAAGATCCTTCATGTCTCTCCACATTTTATTAGAAACAAAACACATAAAAAATATTAATTGTAAAACGTTATTTAATCCTACTATTGACATTATCAAATAACTACAACATACAATACAACATTGACTTGTTAATATATCACAGTGTTACAATTTAAACATTGTGTTATATTTATCAACCTGTTTTTTATTATTATCTAGTCATCACAATCAAAAAGCACAACTATACTTAATTTGATGATTTTAAACTCGATACACCCGAGTTTGATTACATTTCTCCAACTTATTCTGCCAATTTTAACAAAATACTATCAGGAAGTATAACATTACAATGTTGTAAAACAACACATAATATTCAACATACAATATAAATACAAAAACACAATCCTATAGCTTACCACATACGTAAAAAAAAAACACAACATGCACCAAGATACTGCAAATAATCAAGAAACATACGCAAACACAATAATTTCCAAAACCATAATATTAAAAAAAAGCATAATTAATATAAAAAACATAGTGGATATAACTCGATTTTAACAACAAAAAATGGATATAACACAACTTTATACAACAAAAACAAACATCTACATACACATTATAGTTATACAAAAACTAACCGACTTGTAGAAACAATATTCCAAACAAAATCACAAATCTAAAAACACAATATACTTGTACAACTTCTGTTTAAACATTAAAAATAAAAAAATAAGATATAAACCATAACAAAAATAAATGAAACGCATTTACCTCTGCTTACGAATCTCTTAGATTTGCTTGTACAGAATGACTTCTTTCTATTTCCACTTATATGTTTCTTTGCAATTTCCACTTCAACCTCTTGACGTTTACTTCCTCTAACAGTATCACCTACTCCATCTTCACTGAAATTTCTTGACGATTTCTTACCTATTTAACCAACAGACTTATAAAATCAAAACACAATGAAAATAGCAATCAACAACACCATCACAACAACTTACTTGTAAATCGCAAGTCAATGTTTGCAGTAGACGCCATTGCAAATGTAGTTCCAAATTATTAAGATTAGTACACAAAGCAACAAACACAATCGCAAATTGTATAACTTCGAGCCCTAAGTTTCCGTTAAAACTGAATGTTCATCGCTTTCCCTTTTCTTGACTACTTATTATACAGATAATCTCAAAACAATAATAAGAAATTACCTTTTTGCCCCCCCCCCCCCACACTGAATACCAGTTAAATGAATATTTAATCTTATTACAAATCTTATTACAAAAAATATTACCACTTAATAAACCGAACCCAAATATAACATGCATAAAAAAACATAATTATTTAAATATATATTCATTTTTTTTAAATATAGAAAAAAAATTTATTGAAACTTCATTCTTATTCTTATTCTCATTCATAATCCTATATACAACACACTTAGTACTCACAAAAAATAAGCAATAACTAACAATATCACCAAAACATAATTCACTAATTAGAACAAAAAACCAAAGAATTTATAGACATCATACCTGTTATTCAAAAGAATGAGATATTGACGTAGGACACCACGTCATCGGGAGTGAGGATGGACCTAAGCAGGATGGACCAAGGGGGTGGATGATGGGCTCCCACACTATTTATAAAAACACTTAAGAAAAAATAAACTGATTTGATTTTACAGAGAGAGAGAGATAGAGAGGAGAGAGAATAAAGAGAGAGGAGAGAAAAAGAGGCCCGTCAATGACGTCTTTAAGCGACTGAGAAACCAAGACAATCATCAGGGGACGGTGTGGGTGACCGGCGCCGGGGCTCGCCAAGGCAAGGCCGGCCCCCATACCCTCCAGTCTAAGTAACCATATTGATAGAAATCATACATACTGGAGAGGATATAAAGACTACTTTTAATAAGGTATACCTTGTTTTATTTAATCTTCTAATAAATAAAATAACACTTCATCTATTAGTTACACAAAGATTCTTACATATAGGGATTTGGACTGTCGTCTGGCATCAGCTGCCAGCCCATTCTTCCCTCTTATGTTAAACCAGATGAACCCAATGCTCACTCAATGATTGGTGTGAGATGGACCTATTCTTTTATCTACTTTGAAACCTATATTGCACCTAATAAGGTTGACACTTTCAAGGCCCATGTTATCCGATTTTTGAAAGCCAGTGGGATTTAGATAGTTCTAGACTATACCTCTTGTTAACATGTAATATTTCTAGGGTAAATTACACTTTTCGTCCTTTATGTTTGTATCGGATTGCAATGGATGTCCTTTAACTTCAATAATTACAGTCACAGTCCTTTTATTGTTAAAATCATTACACCCTAGGTCCTTTGAAACTAACCTAATTAAAATTTTTGGTTAAGTTGTATCACATAAGAGTATTTTAGTCTTTTTCACCATATCAATAAAAAATAGTTTAATAAAAAAACAAAAAAACAAAAAACTAAAATACATACATTTACGCACAGATAGAGAGTTGAGGGGATAGTGAGTTTAGATGATTTTTGTTTAAGGATTCAGGAATGTAGAGAGAGAGACAGAGAGTTGTTTGTGTAGAGTTGCAAGTTTCGAGTTAGTGTTGGCCGGAAATTCGCATCAGAAGTTTGATAGTTGGGGTTAATTTGATTGGGTTCTTCTCGCTTAAAATGGGAATTGCAGAAACAGAGACACCGATGTATGCATCAGAAATGGGGATGAATGCTTCTGATAAACGCGATGAATGTTTCTGTTAAAATGGGAATTGCAGAAACAGAGACCATTGTAAGCTTCAACTTTCGGATTTTGTTACAGATGAATGTTTCTGTTAACATTTATATTGATCTAGTAATAAAATATATTTGCTTAATAATGATAATGCATCACTATCCAGCCAGTTTATTATATTTCTTTGGTTTGAATTGTTAATGGCTTCTGATAAACGCGAAGTTTCTGATATGTGGTGAGGGTGGTTTTTGGTAGAAGTGGTAGTTGTGGTGGTGAGGGTGGGTTCTGGTAGAAGTGATAGTTGTGGGTAGAGAGAGACAGTTGTGGGTAGTGGTGGCAGGGGTGTTTTTGGGTGGAAGGACTAATTTGCCCTCATGTGAGATGCATGTGCCTTGATTTAACTAGAAAAATTAACTGGGTTAGGGTCAAAGGACGTATAATGTAATGAGTTTTATAAATAAAGGATTGTGACTGTAATTATTAAAGTTAAAGGGCATCCATTGCAATCCGGTACAAACATAAAGGACGAAAAATGTAATTTATCCATATTTCTATTCATTATCAAAAATTTTACGCACAAAAGCTCATTTACCCGTAACTACTATATATACTCCCGTGTTGCATATAAAAAAATATACAACTGTTGATGTAATAACTTTTAATGCGTCTGAATATAAAAAACACAATTATATTAACAAAAACAAAAGACACACAAAAAAAAACACACAATGTTATACCATCAAAATCAAAAGCTTTCATTAAAACACAATCCATTCTATCTAAAATGAAATACTTACTATAGTAGATCGTAGTCTCACTATCAGAACATTGTGTTATATGAATCCAGCTATATTAAACATGATATCATGTTCAGAATAAATACAAATAACTGTTGTTAAATTACCACTTTATTACCATTTAATTTATATAATTTTAATTAACGTATATCTCTTACTTTATATATTATATATTAGTTGTAAGTATATACCAGCAACCATTAACAAAACATTGTAAGAATATATTATCAACAATTTATAAAAGCACAACAACGTACAAAATTACCATAATTTAATATTAAATGGATAAAACAATCTAATGTAACATCATTTTTATCTAAAAAATAGCGATAAAGTCTGGCACGAAAAAGTCAAACTCACCACGTCTAAGACACAAATTTCAAAATGGTTATCTCAAATTTTCAAACCATAATGCCATCCATTTAATAATTTTTAAATAATAAAGAAAAGAAAAAAAATTAACCTAATTTAAATTTGTTAAAAAAATAACAAACACTATTTAAGATCCCTACAACATATTCATAAGATCAAGACTTTCCCCCATTTACATTGTCTCTCTCTCACATCATCATTTATTTACTTCTCTTTTTAGTAGTCCCATTCAGAAAACTCTACTTGTACCGCTTATTTCCTTCATTTTAACAGTTACATTTACAAACGCCCTTTTATTCATCGTCATTACAGTTTGACCAATTATTACAGTTCAGGTCAAACTTGAAAATTGTATCATTTGATTCAACCTTAATTTTTTTGGACAAAGTTGGCATCTTTCAAGAATGACAGGGACAAAAATGATAAAAACTTGAAGTTAGGTCTAAATTGGCATAAATGAACAAACCAAAAGGCCGGAAATAAAAATTAACTAAAAACAGATATAACTTTAAAAATTTATACAAGAAATTCCCAAAATATTTCATTAAGAATTATATTATCTTATATCTTATATTATATATATATATATATATATATATATCTACCATATTTGAAAATAAGTTGGGATGATGTGGCATCAAATATGGTTTTTGGCTCCAAAACTCCCTTCTCAATCTTTTAACATGGAATGGATCATCCGAACCAAAAACCCGACCCATTATTTCGGATCCTATAAAAGTCTTCTAAATATTTGTTCATCTCTCACACTCCCCACATCTTGTTCACGTTTCCCCACAAAACCTTTGATCATCACCAAATCTACACTGCATATCTCATATCTTCAATCGATCAAATCTTCATTTCCGACACAAGAGAAACATTTCTTCTCTTAAACCTGGTTATCTCCACAATCTTCATCACTTGATTTTTCTCCGAGAAGGTATGGTTACCTTATATGTTTGTCTTTCAAGATTTTTATGATTTGGATGATGATCATGGTTTACTTCTAATTATCTTCATCGATTAAGTGAGGATTATCTTCACAATCTGCATCAGTTGATTTTTCCCCGAGAAGCTATGGTTACCGTATATGTTTTTTTTTGTAAGATTTGTAAGATTTTGTATCAATTGTATGAAGTTCATGTATTTTATGTCATTATCTTTATCGTATATGTGAAGATTCTACTCCAATCATAGTTTTTTTGATATTTTGTTTCGTATTTAGGTTTGGTTTTCGTTTATTATTTTTTTTTTGGATATAGGGATCTGATTTTTTTTTGTATATTGCACTCTGATTCTCATATTTTGGATGTGTGGTTGAATGTTTTATGATAGATTAGGTTTTCGATATTTGTTGATTTTATTGCTAGAATGATTTATGATATGGTTTTCTTTGTTTATGACAACCTTGTGTTTACTGGTTTTTTGACCTATACATGCAATGTTTAATGTCAAAAACTATAGCCACTTTTATCCGTCATTAAAGAACATATATCTCTAATACATCATTAACACTCTTGTATTTTTTAAAACCTGTCATGCCCTTACCATTGAATCAAGTATGCCCTTACGAACCCTTAACAATACAAGCCTTAAACATGGATGTATCTTTGTACTACTATTAGTGATAGCTGATAAGATATGTCTTAACCATGGATGTATGGATGAATTACTTTTACTGATAACTAATAACATAGCCACAAACTAAAAGGAATAAACTTTAGATAACTATTGCATACAGTTAGAATTTGCTGAGCTGAACATTTCGAATAATAAGGATATTCATAGACTTGAAAATGATATAAACTTTAAACATTTGATAAAATACGATGTGATATATGACATATCAAGTAACAATGCATAAGGACATCCGTAGCGCTTAACATAGTAGTGCAAAACACATTGACAGTAGTAACACTTGTTTAATTGTCACAACATAATATATCAAAAAAAATAGTTTATAGCATTACATTTTATTAGCTGACTATAACAACTACAACATATATCTTATAAAACGACATGACTTTGCGTGCATTTGGGATTGCAGTCTGCAAATGGCATCATCTTTCTGCGTAGTGTTAAAACAATCATCACGTTCTCGACTGGTACACATCCTATGAGAATACAATTAAATATAAATAATTGCTTACTGGTTTTCTTTATCTTTCACACACTTATATCGTAAATCTTTCAGCCACTACCTCCATCAATTGGGTTCTTTCATGACAAAGAACTACAAAACAAAAGCAAAATTTGTATACAGGCAGATAACGGGCATCATTGGAACGTCAACATCAGGAAAATAAACAGAGTATACTACTTTACAGATGGCTGGAAAAATATTGTTGATGATTTAGGGCTTGATGATGTTTGTTTGATAGTATTTGAAGCTCACAGTGAATGCAAATACAAAATCAAAGCCTTTAAAGATTCACGCCGACTAGGACCATCATTCTGTGATGCAATATCCAAACAAACGGAGAAACACATTGTACGCTCTCAACCATGAACTCCCAAAATAACTTAAAACCACAAATGTATTATAATTTACATAACAAATAACTGCATCTCATCTGTCTAATATAATTATTGAAGAGGCTCCCTAAAAACTTTCTCAAAGACAATATGAAAAATAAGCCCCCAAACATGTCAATACAACTATCTGCAGGTGAAGGACATACATGGGAAATAAAGATAGAGAAAAGAGGAAGATGATACTATTTGATAGACGGATGGATGAATGTTATAAAAGACATGCATCTAAAATTCGGCTACATTCTCGTGTTTGACATAATTCAAAAACCAAAGCTGACGATGATTGTTTTCCATCCTGATGGAAGTGAATTTATAATCCCAAAAAAAGAACCTGTTGAAGAAAAAGAAGCACACACGCATAACCAAGGATGCCACAACAAAGCACCATCATCTACAGCAGACAACAGCACATTTGAAAAGACTGCCACAGAGAAATTCGTAAGATATCCGATACAATTTTTAACTATAATCACAGTTGACTTATATGCATTGAATTCTAACCAACTATTCCATAAACTAACATTGTTTATTATACTACTTGAAAAAACAGTTCATCCCAGATGAAGTTGTTAAAAAGAAGAAAATTGCTCAGATACGCACTTTGATAATAAAAAATCAAGAAGGAAGTTGTTATAACCTGGGAGTCAAAAATCATTCACGTAGAGCACGAAAGGAATACCTGGTGAATGAATGGCTGGAATTTATGGCAGAGAATGATATATCTTATGGAGATAAGTGCACTTTCAAGATCTTAGAAGATGAAGGTATGATATTACTTTCAAACGTTTGCAGGTTAAATTAATTCACCCAGCCAGAAGCAGATTCAGAACCAACTTGACTTCTTTTTGCAACAACTAATATGCAGTATGGTTGGTGGTAGTTTTTTTGTTTAAATTAACCGTCGTTAATCATGAAGGCTTATAACACTTTCCCTAAACTTCAAAAAACAATGTATTTTGTAATGGTAATACCTGTACACAATGATAGTCATCGTTGCTCTACTTGCATTGTTGTTTATCATATTGTTTCAAACCGAATATGTCCTTGCAAACAAATAAATAATTTTGTATGAACTAACATGTTAACGTAACATATATCATCTGCTATAGACCACTATAATAATCACCACAAAATATAGATCACTCAAACATATATCAACTACTATATCCCAATAGCAGTAAAGAACTGCATTTGATGCCAATGGTAGTTTAATATGTAAACATGTCTATAAGTGTGATGGTTTAAAAAATATATATTGGTTTACAAATGTGTCTACTTTTGCATAAAGCATCAAACAAATGATAAGTAATACATATTCAAAACAAATAAAAATAGCCAACCACAATTAATACTACAATGGAGTCCCAAAAATGATCCCAATAACAATAGAAAAATAAAACTAAATAAAAATGAAACACTTTTTTAAAATAATAAACACAATAAACAGAATTGCTAACAATATAACAGCAAATAAAAATACAAGATAATAGTAATACCCAATAGCTGAATCAACAGTCTCTAAAAATAATGCTCCTTTACGACCAAATAATGCTCCTTTAAGCCAACAAAACGAATCAACATGTTGAAGGTATTCAAAATCTTGTACACTCATGTATACTTCAGCAATATTCCCAAATTTGGGGAGCAAAATCAATTTGCCGTTTGCCACATCCGATGCACCACACCATTCCACAAATGAGAATGTTTCAACATTTGGAAAAGACGACACCATAGACCATAAATTATGTTGATATTTGAAAAGACTCGCATTAACATTAGGCCAGATTTCAACAACAAACATATGAAGTTTATTGTTAACAGTGAGAAAATGTCCATCATAAACATACAGGTCATTAACTGGGGGAAAAGGGAACCTCTTAAATGATTCAGTAATTACATCAAAACCAATTATATGAATGTCACCCCGTACCCTCACTTGTTTAACAGTGAAATATAAGGTATTGTTCACAAAAGAGCTAACAGACCAAATATAACACCCCGCTGCATATTTTTTCCCAATAAAAAAATCTACCTTTCTCCAAGTGCCGAGTCGTCGTGAATAAACACGAGCAAGATCATAATTATGGCGACGTTTAATGTGTAATATTTTAAGATCGGAGGATCTATCAAAATACATACCAGCTGCATCCGATTACCAATCATATATACGATCAGAGTGCTCATCGAACAAAATTTTGAAACTCATAGTAGTTGGATTCCAAAGCATCATCTGATATGAAGGCCTTTCGTTGCAAACTAATAAAAGCCCACCAACAGTAGAAATAATATGTAACAACAAAGGCCGACTTTTACCAGGGAAACAAATAGTTTTCCTTGCACCAATGTCTACCCGTCCATCCACTATGCTATCAATAAATATTGATAGAGGTTGAATGGTGATTCGTTTCCGACATTTTAAACTACCAATCCGGCTAGAATGCAAAGCAGCAAACTGACAACTTGATAACTCATCACACAATTGTTTACAAACACATTTGAAACGACCGATTGCCTTAACTGGGAGTCTGGATAGTATTTCAGAAACAACAACTTCGATTCCAATGTCTGACATGCTATAACCTACATTAAAAAGATAAAATTATACATAAAGTAAATACACAAATAAGCGTAAGAAACTGCCTTAACTGGGACTCTACTTAGTAAAAGACTTCAATTATTGTAGTAACTCCTAAACTACCACGTCACAAATCAAAAACACAGTACTTGACTTAATAAGTTTTGAATATAAAAACCAACAATATATTAACAAAAAAAACCCGCCTTACATAGAGTATTATCAAACAACTAAACTGTTAATGAAAAAGACCATTTCATACTCGATAATTGCATATAACCCTTAGTCCAACATAAATTCAATAGTAATCATTTCACCCAATATTAAATCCTATTATATATAATACTTCTCCTAACTACATCTTTTTTTTATCATCTTTTCAACCTTTGTTTATCTTCACTCAACACACACAATAAAACACACAATGAAGTAGAACAAAAAAAAATTATAAGAAAAAACACAACATCATACCATAACAAACAATTGGCTTGCGTATAACACAATGCATATGAAAAAAAAAACAACTATAATTTAGAATATATACACAACTAAAATATATCATGTAAGTTCTCTAGACTATAAAAATAACGGACTTTGGAAAAACACAATTTATATATTTATATCTTACTATATTCTTCTAAACCACTTTACATTAATTACTTGAAAAGACTCAACTGCAAATGAAAAGACCATTTCAATAAATCATCATTGCATCTTAGCTCGGATGCCAATAACAAATCATTACTCTTCTTTAACACAAGTTGTTAATCCTATTATATATAATACCTCCTAACTACATCCTTTTCTAACCTCTTCAACGACTCTCTAACTTCACTCAACTCTTCTCTGTTCTAACTACAATGGATACATCAAACTCCAAAGGTTGGTCTGAACTGTCCCAAGTTAAAAGGGATATCTATGAAGGATTCAAAGGTCAACATGAAGACACAGAAAGAGAGATCAGAGACACCTTGATTGACTTAACACGACTACTTCAACAGCAACTACGGGAGAATAAGAAGATGAAAATGAAGATCATGAGCAACCCACCTTCACATGAACAATACATTGCTGGATTGCTTCTGTCTGATGAAGAAAGGGAGACAGAGGATCTTCTTGATAAAGCAAACAGCTTAGCTGACCAATACATAGCAAAAACCAACCAAGGAAAGCAAGCTCTTACTAAATTTCTGGCTTATTAGACTGAATGCAAATTAGTTTGATTGATGTGCATGTAGCTGTTGGTATGGGGTTTCTTTCCATGATAGTAGGACATCTTCCTTATGTTTTTGCTTTTTGATCTCATACTTAACGACCAACATGATTCCACATCTAATGTATTGACAAATTTTCTTATTATGTGTAGTTTTGTCAATGAATGATGGTTATATTTATGTTCCTCTTATAAGTTTTTCTATATACAACTTAACTAATGTAGCATGTTATTATTAACAACCAATACCTAAACTGAACTTCAGATACACACACATAAGAAAGCTGAACAGCATCAAAACATACGTGAATAAAAAAAACAAAAGTGAATGTTTATGTCCAGAAAAAAAAAACATTGAACAAACACAAAACATAAAAACCATCGCTCTAAAATGCAACAAACAAAAGAAACTACATCTCACTCATTAAAATGGGTAAACTTAATCTCTTTCTTACCAACATCTTTCACGGTCTCCACAATATTATTACTTGTACTTTCACAGATGCTCGAGTTCGAAATGACATCCAAATTGTAAAGATCAAGCAGTTTACGCTTAGACGTCGTATCTTTACAAACCATTGAACATGTTTTTTTATCAATTGAATCACCATCGCAACTCATCACAAGCGAAATTGGAGTACCATTCTTCTTATCATCAGCCATACAGCTCTAAACCAATATTGAAAAAGTTTATTAACTAAACTACTAAAGACAACTATAATACTTCAGTTAAAAGTTCATAGTACCTGACTAATCCCAGACATTTGTTTAACCAGATCAACAACTGATTCATCGTCAGTTATTCTTTGAATCTCGTATTCTTCATCACAATATGTAAAGTTAGTCTCGCTGACTTCAATCTTGAATGCAAACAATTTATCCACCAAAGTTTTTAATTCGTTTGGAAATCGCACAGTACCATCATCCTGAAAACATAAAAGACAGGATATATAACCAAAAAGTTAGCTTACAAAAAATATATAAATTGAGATATAGAAACTAAATATATACTACCATTATGTTATCCTGAATCAACTGTTTTGCAGACTTCTCGATAACATGGTTAGCCGTATTATGAAACAAAATAAGAGATACATCACCACTGCTATCCTCAACACGAACCTTCAATCTAATTGATAACATAACAACTTAATTTGAATTAAAATGAATTACATAAACCAAAATAAGGTAAGTGATGAAAAAAGTTACAATGACAAAATGACAACGTAAATAACAACAGAATAATAACAATACCTTAAAACCGGTTCATCAATAACATTTTTTCGACAAAATTCATTAGTGCACACATACAACGTATGTTGGTCTTCATCACAACCTCCGTCAGATTTAGTTAAACCCATGTTTTTTGTACAAGCCTCATTTAAACAATTAGGACACTTCAAAGAAAACCAACCAACCTCCTTGGATATTTCCTTTACGGTACCCAGTATGATAACAGATCGTGGCTGTAAAAAATATAAATATATCCACTTACATCTAATGTAAATATTGAAATACGAAACTTAAAATGGTCTATGATTACCTCACTAATTTCCCACACATCATCGATGTTACTAAAAACAACATTCTTTAGAAAATCATCCATAACCGCCTGCAACCCGATAGAATTAGAAAGCAGTAATGCATCAACTTTGCTGTCAATAACTCAGAATGTAATACAAAAACAATGCAGACAATTATCACATAATGCAATGCACTTGTTTTCAAAACAGAAAGAATATGAACTAAACAAACCTTGCGAATAAAACTGAACATAATCGAATATGATATGTTTATTAAATAATCAAGTAATACGATATTTATACACCAAAAAAAGCAGTTGATGACACCAGATTTGTAGGAACATGGGCGACAGCACATAAGTAAGTAGTAAACCGCTAATACATACCATGATGTAAAACAAATAATACATAAAGTATAGCATGTAAAATAAAAAAAACAATAATATAGAAAAAACACAATCATAATACCATATAAAATAAAAAAACACAATACTATATAAACACACAATCATAAACACTCCGGATACTTAGCTTATAATACAATAAAGGGAATTTATTCATTTCTCTGCCACAAAAGATTTATTACACATCAAACACAGCATTTAATGTTATACAATAAGATAAAATAAGACACACAACTACAAAAGAATAGTTAAACCTGAATACAAAAGTTCTAATACATACATTGTCATATAATAAGAGAAAAAATCACTCTTCATAAAATAACACAATTTCTTAAAAAATTATACAATAATAACCATTCCAGATAACTACCTCTACATTAAATTTGAGTTAGGATCGGTTAAGAGAGGTTTATTAACAAATGAACATAGCAGTTTACCTTACCATCTTTGTAGGACAACATGCAAGAAAGACTACAACAACTTATTAACCTAAAATCCTGGATTATAAACCGCTAGTACATACCATATATTAAAATCACACATATTAAAGATTTCATTTAATATAATAACACAATATTATACAAAAGAAGGATAGAACCAAATGATAAACATACCATCTATTTTTACAACTGCCTTTTAGCACACATTCATGAGCTATACTAAATGATAAACATACATGACACATATACAAAAAAAGGAATTGATGATATCAGGTTTGTAGCATTCTTCACCTGAATATATAGTAAAACAAATTAAACTGAAAATATTAAAAGTTCAAAATAATATATGATTAAATAACACCAATCAGAAATAAATATCCATGCAGACAACTGTTAATACACTTATACATACGGAACTACTTGAAACAATAAACAAAATTCGAAAAAACGACCACCATTCCCTATAATTCATGATATCAGGTTTGTAGGACTTCTTTACCTACATATATAGTAAAACAAATGAAAATGAAAATATTAAAAGTTCGAAATAATATATGATTAAATAACACTAATTGGAATTAAATATCCATGCAGACAATTGTTAATACACTTATACATACGGAATAACAGAACTACTTGAAACAATAAACAAAATTCAAAAAAACAATCACCATTCCCTATAATATAGCATAATAATTTCTAATCGATCAGCGAAACAGTGGTCTCGATAAATAATGCTCGTTTCGCACCAATGTAGGTATCAACATGTTGGAGGTAATTAAAAACTTCATTGCTCAGTTCAGCTTCAATAGCACCACTCCAAATGTTTTTTATCAACCACTTGTTGTTTTGAAATATATTGGACCAATGGAAACTTTCTACATAACCAATAATTTGAAGATTATTGATAGAAAACATCTTGATGAAGGCTTCATCTTCAACTTTGTACAAAGCAACAGATAACTCGGGAGACCTTTCAACAACAATAAAATGGAGCTTCTTTGCAATGCTCAGAAATTCTCCTCGCCGAGGAGTAACTTCCAAACTTTCAGGAAAACGAAGGCTTCTAAAAGTTTCGGAAATAACATCGAAAGCAACTATATACCTCTCCAAAGCGGGATACCAATTTTTTGAACACACGAAATATATGGTTTTGCCAGAATAAATTCCGGAAGACCATGAATAACCCCGACCACCGAAATTAGCTCCCCTCATGAAATCTATTTCTCTCCACGTCTCACGACGTCGTGAATAAACACGAGCAATAACGACATTCAAAAAAAAATATTTTATGTGAAGCACTTTAAGATCATTGGTTTCATCAAAATACATTCCACCTGTATCACTGTTTCGAACAACATGTTAATTTATCTTTGAAATGATTTATGTATTGCCGAGAAGGAATAACAAAATTTAACATAAAATTAAATGCTTTCAAAGTTTATAAAAGAAAATATCTTAATAAAATCTTTCAAGAAAACAAGGGATTATGAGGTTAGGTTTATGTGAACAATATTATTTAAAAAAATTAAATATAATAATTTAAAATGTAAACATTTAAGAAAGATTTTTAAATATTAGATTATACTTTTTTAATATTTAAATCTTACATAATTTTGTGTTAAAAAACAAAAAAAAAAAAAAATCAAAACTTAGATAGATCGAACGATTGCTAAAATAGAAACCACATGGTTTTCAAAAACTGAAAACATTCAGTTTTATCATAAAATTGAATCGAACCGTGCACACCTCCACCAAAAATGACCAGACACAAACAATTTAGTTTTCTATTTGAAAATAATGTCTCTTTACCTGAACTATCATTAAAAAGCTAACTCGAAATTTATCTAAATTTATGGCAAGTTATCAAAATATCTAAAAAAAATATTGCCAATGAGAATTTAGTTGAATTTATTGTAAGTTATCAAAATATCTAGAGTAAATTGCGAAAATCATTTATGAGGTTTGGGTATGTTTGTCATTTTCATCCAAAACAACTTTTTTTTTTGTACAATATAGTCCTTCACCTTTGGAACTTTTTTCCATTTTTATCCAAACATCTAATTTGCTTTATTTTTTCTATAAAAAATTTGGATGAAAATGTCAAAAAATCCCAAATATCATGGACGATTTTGGCAAAAAAAAAAATCAGATGTTTCAATGAAAATGGCAAAAAATCCTAAAAGAGAAAGACTATATGATACAAAAAATTATTTTGGATGAAAATGACAAATATATCCAAATCTTAGGGACGATTTTGACGATTTACTCAAATATATAAGAAAACAATATTGCCATTGAGAATTTAGTTGAATTTATTGCTAAGTTATCAAAATATCTAAAAAGAAATATCAAATGAGAATCAAAATATCTAAAAAGAAATATCAATGAGAATTTAGTTTTTGTGAAATACTAAAGCTTTGTTAGCGGTGCTTACCTTTTTTTTCTTGACTTTCGAATCGAAATCTGCGTCAACCTAGAAACTTTTATATGTATCCTGATGAAACACAGGTTAACACCAGGATTAATCTGAGGGGTTATTTCTTATGTGGGTTCAACCTCCTTTCTTACTCGTCGGAATGGCTTAGATCCTGCAAAACAGCAACACCGTTAGTCTCGTTAAGAGGGGAATATGGGGGTTTCCCTCTTAACCAGGATCCAGCGTGAGAATAAGTACTGTTCTGAGAGAGAATAAACAGTGTGTGTTGAGTGTGTGAGTATAAAGAGCAAGATGATTCAACCTGGATGATGAAGGGTCCTATTTATAGCCGGAGGGTGAAGGAGGGAGGAGCAGCAGTGCCAGCTGTGGTTGCGTGCCAGCTGTCCGACCAAGGGGAATATCCTTTTGGTCTCCTCTGCCGTGGTAAGTGTAGTGGTACACGTGGTGCGCTTACATTTGCCTGTTCTGGAGACGTCGTACTGGTACTGTCGGACTGCTCCTTGATTCGTCGCAAGCCTACCTGGCGCTTGATGACTGGTGATACGTGTCGTCCTTTTTGTTGGATGGAGCATCTTTGGTGCCACCTTGATGCTTTCCAGAAGCTTCTAGAAGCTTCTGGATGATCTTGTTGATGTCAGCGCCACATAGGATGGAAAAGTGGTGTGGTCCTTGCCATGTGGGCAAGGATTTGGGACCATACCTCTTCAAGTTCCCCCAGTCCAGTGTGCCTTCTAGTTGAGTTGATCGTCTAGGAGGGATTCTGGACTTATGAAGGTAGTGGTTTGTGATGGGAAATTTGAAAAATTGATTCAAATGGCTGCATGGCGCATGAATTTTGGTAACTTGCAAAAGTTAGCGCATGGCGCATGGGTTTTGGCGACTTGCAAAAAGTTGAGCCAAATGGACGCATGGCGCATGGATTTTGACAACCTGTAAAAGTTGAGCCAAATGGACGCATGGTGCATGGGTTTTGGAAACTTGTAAAAAGTTGAGCCAAATGGACGCATGGCGCATGGATTCTGACAACCTGTAAAAGTTGAGCCAAATGGACGCATGACGCATGGGTTTTGGCAACTTGTAAAAGTTGAGCCAAATGGACGCATGGCGCATGGGTTTTGGTAACTTGTAAAAAGTTGAGCCAAATAGACGCATGGCGCATGGCGCAATGACACTTGTTGTTTTCTTCTGAAGGAAGTTTTGTTGTATTGGGGGGGGGGTGGAGCGACTGATGTGTCTGTTGGGTGTCTCCTGTCTTGTCGGAGGTGAACAGGCGCCATTTTCAGTCAAGTCAGTTACTTTCTGTCAAAGGTGTCAGGCGTCTGTTTTACCTGCTCCGAGAAAAGAGGTGGCGTCTTCTCTCTCTTCTGATGTGTCTCTCCCCCATTGAATGCTTTTCTGGATTCTGCCGGCCCACTACCCATCGCATTAAATGCGATGGGTATAAATATTAAGGCGGTTTCTCTTCCTTCTCCACTTTTTCAAAATTTGAACTCCGGAATTTTTCATAGTTCATTCTCTTCCTTATCTTTCTTCCCCCTTTCTCTTGAGGTTGTTCTTACTATCATTCTCATCCTCTTTTCATTATGTCTGGAGCAAATCCTTCGTCGAAGAAGAAGAGGAACAAGGGTAAAACTCCGCCAGGCCCGGATCAGGCAATAATAGGATGGAAGGAGGAGGAGTTTCATAATTTGGTGAGGGATATGGGTTTCCTTCCCGAGTGGGGTGCTCAGTTCCCTACCCCGGGTTCTACTGCCATGGACGCACCTCCTGGTTATATTACTATGTATGCTGCTTTTTTTCGAGAAGGCAACTTCAGGCTTCCGATGACTAGATTTACTGCTGATGTGTTAAGGAACTATGGGCTTCACATTTCCCAGATCAATGCGATTGGGCTCCCCCGTATCACTCATTTTGAGTTTGTTTGCATGGCTAACCGTTTGGAGCCGACGTTTGCGATGTTCAACGTCTTTTATACCGTTTCGTACACAAGTGGCTTTTATTCTTTTAACTCTCGGACCGGTGTTGCTCCAGTTTGTTCTGTTCCTTTGAAGAGTCTTCATGACTGGAAACAAAAATTTTTCTATATTTGGCGAGGGGTTATCCCGGTAGATATGCATTACCGGGCAGGGAATGAGGGAATCCCCAAGGTTGATGTGGTTGCAGATTTTTCTGAGCAAGCTTGGTACAAAAAGTTGACTCATAAATCCTCTCCTATTCTTCAGCTTGAGGAGATGGCGTTGGTGGGTGCTGGGATGAGTATGTTGTGGGTTCCGAAGCATCCTTTGGGGGTTCCAGTTTATGGTTATAATGGCAAGTGTATGTGTTGTTCCATAACCTTTTGTCCCTCTTTTATATATGGTATATATTTTGTCATTACTTTTCATCTTCGTGTTTTTTGTAGTGGGTTACACCTTGTTGAATGTTCTGGATTTGAAATCTGGTTGTGCTATGGTTGAGGCGATTCAAAGGCCTGAGAAACAACCCTGGTTGGATCAAATTCGCGGTAGTTTCTTGCATCCGACTAATGAGAGTTTTACCTCCTATGCCAACACTGTGTTAGGTGAAGATAGTGAGGATGATGATGATTCTGTTAATCCTGCTCGTGATGAAGTTGTTGTTCTTTCGAGTGATGGTTCTGACGGATCTTGTAAAGGCCTAACTTCTCATTCCCCGCGTGCAGGTCCGGCACAGGGGATTGCGCGTGAGCCTGTCAATGAATCTATTGATGATGATGTGGAGATTCCTGTTGAGACTGCTGAGCAGCTGGAAACAAGGAGGAAAACAAGAGCTGAAAAACCAGAAGGGAAAGGGAAGAAGGCTGAGGAACATGCCACTGAGACCCCTCGTAAGCGACCTTCTGCTCTTCCTGTCTTAGATTACGTTGTAGTTTCTGATACATTGTCCGGTTTAGGGGCCGGAGAAAAACATCATGAGTCTGATCCTGAAGACCGCGCTACCTTAACAGAGATAATGAAGAAGAAAATGTTTGATGATAACAAACGGAAACTCGACGAGCAGGCTGCTGCTATGCTTGCATCAAAAAGGGTTAAACTTCAGAAGGAGACTCCTCCAGCTCCTTCGGAATCGGAGGTGGATCTGGGTGTTTTTACTCAGAAACACGGGAATCTGTTGGAGAAAATTTTTGAAGCTTCTTGTACTCGCTTTATCAGTTTTTTTTCATTTGGCTTTTCCTGGTTGCTTATTTTCCATTCTTTCCTCTAAATGTCTTGTTCGTGCAGGTGCCAAGCCAGCCAAGACTTCACGCAATGTTGATATTTCATAAATTACTCCTCCTGCTTCTCCGCCGTCGAGAACGTTTGGGTTGTCTCCTCCTCATGATACCCCTGGTGAGAAGAGGAAAGAAGATGATGTGCATGCTGAGCAGGTTGGGGAAGGTGGTGGTGATGCTGCTGGTGGCGATGGTGTAGGTGGTGGTGGTAGAGGTAAGGGAGTTGACACCACAGTGGAGTCCAGTGAGACTACTCCACGGCAAACTATTTACACCAAGCGCCCTCCGGGTGGCGGTGGTGGTGCTACTTCAGGTGTTGTTCGCAGCCCTCAGTTTGCGAATGTTCATGCTGATTCTTGGGATACACAGAACCCTGCTTGTGATGATCTGCCACATGCCCCTCGCTGGAAACTAACCCAGGGTTCTAGGATGAATGATCTGGACAATTGTCATAATTTCTTCTCACTATCCCTCCCCCTGCTGAGAGGATGTTTCAAAAGAGGCGCAATCGGTTTGAGTTGTTAGATGATCATGTACGTGCTGCGGTTAACCATTTCACCACTTCTCAAGAGATTGTGCGTGAATGGAGATTGATGGGAGCGGAGACGGCTGAATTTGAGGATGCGAAGAAAGCATTTGTTGAAGAGAAGGAAAAGTTTAACGCGGAAAAGAAGGGTTTGTTATGGAGAGTTGCTGATGCTGAACGGAAGTTTGAGTAAGAGAAGCAGGTCAACGTTCAAAAGCAGAAGGACTGGGAGTCTGCCTGTGAACGTACTAATGTCGAGCTGCAATCCCAACGTGACACTATTGTTCGTTTGTCTGGTGAGAAAGCAAAGATTGCTGAGGAAGCTCAAGAGGCGCGTGTTGCGTTTGAAAAGAAAGAGAAAGAGTATGTTGATCGTATTGCTAAACTGGAAAACCTTGCGAGACAGTGTGAGACTGCGGAACGTCTTCTTGAGGAGAAGGCGGCTGAGTCCAAGGCCTCTGAACTTCTTCTTGAAGAGGTCTCTGCAGATTGCAAGTGGTTGCTATCGCATGCTGTACCTTTGGTAACTTCCTTTGTTTCTTGTGTTGTTTGTTTGTTTTTGTTGTTTTGTTTCTTTATGTGTGTACTGCCTTGCAGATCACCCAACGTATTGCCGGTTCTGAGGAATTGGCTAAGTACATGTATGAGCTTGGGGAAGCCGCGCGCGATCTTGGTTGAAAGGAAGGGTATGCGGAAGGAAGAGCTGCAGCTGAATCAAAAGAACCTTTAAAGAATTTTGAGTTGTACAAGACTGACTGTGTCGCTCGGTACGCTGAAAAACGTCAAGGATTTGAGTCCCTTGAGTTTGGGGTTGTCAAAGCCGCCCAAAAATTTGCTCGGAAGCCCGATGGCGTTGCCTTGTTGAGGAAGGCTTTCGGTGATGAAGGTACTGGGACCAGTCATCCTCAGTGAATGATTCCGGCCTGCGTGCCGCGTATGGCCTTAAGTGGCCCTGTAACCAAATATAAGCCAGCTGGAGATCACTGAAGGCTTGGAAAAGTGGCTATAAAAGTTACCTAAATAAAGAAGAAGTTTTATTTCAATAAATTAGGGTTTATCCCTACAAACATATTATGAATAGAAACTTGGGTTTTACCCATATGTTTAATATTTATAAAATGAGGTGTTTTACTCTAATAAAATATTTCATAACTACGGTCCTGATGTAAATTCCGCTGCCAAAATTAAATAAACACCGATACCACCGAATGTGCGAAGCTCGCGGCCGCCCGCCTCCCGGGGCAAGGGGTTGGGGGTTGCGACAGGAGGTGGTATCAGAGCTACAGCCACTGATTTCAGCCACAAAAGTGTTCTGCTGACATTGAAATTGTCAATTATGTTAGGAAATAATCCATGTGACTATGTGCATATATGTATATTATTGTTTTGTGTTATTTGACAATCTGTTAGTTTACAGTATGAGTGATTAAGGACCATCGGACGCTTATCGTCAATTGTCTAGTTCTCCTAGAGATAAAGGAACTTCCTCCCAGCCTACTCCTTCGGGGTACTCAGCTGACACCGAATAGGGGATATTCATCTTTAAAGCGCAATTCGCATAACCATTCCCTACCAAAAAGAGAGCATGGTCCAGTCGGGTAGCACATGAGTGTAGGAAAAGAATGAGGAAATTACAGCAACAAAGGGCTTTAGCAGCAACAAATAGGGATATGAACGCCCAGATCCAAGACATAATCAATAGGCGATTGGCCAATTTTCACATATTAGCTACCACTGCCGCAGACCCAAACCTAGAACAAATCATTGCACCACAGCCACTACCACTACCACTTTTTCCCACTCAGCCTATGGAAATAGAACCCAACCAAGAAGAACCAGTTCCCATACCCGCTTTTAACCTAGATGAAATACCCAGAGTCCCAGCACCCAATCCCTTAGCATACAATCCGTGGAATGACGACTACTGGGATTATGAAAAACTCTACCCACAAGAGGAACCCATACCAAACCCTGTAGCACCATACCCAAATCTTGACACTCTAGATCCATATTGGGATGCTGACCAGCATGTTAGGGAAATCCTAGAAAACCCATACCCGTATGGAGACCCTTTACCACCATACCCTGAACCAATACCCGCACCGCCACCACCCATGAGTATCAAAAACGTACAGGCGCTCCACACTTTTGGTGAGAGTTAGTTGATAAAGGAGAGAGAATCAGGAAAATAGGGGAAAAGCTCGTTTAGAAAATATGACGAACGAAACATGCTATACTGGATGAACCCCTAGAAATTATAGTAATATATATATATATAGTGTGAGGTTCATTGGGGAACACTAAAAAAGTGGGGAACAGTGGGGAACCGACTCAAACGAATTCCGATTGGACTCATTCCAGCGGCGTTGGAACCGTCTCGTCGAACCCTAACTAGGATCTCTTAACCCTAACCCCTAAATCATAACCCCTAAACCCTAAATATATTAGGGTTTGGCTTTTAGGGTTTAGCATTAGGGTTTAGCTTTAGGGTTTGGTTTTAGGGTTTAAGGTTTAGCTTTAGGCTTTAGGGTTTAGCATTAGGGTTTAGCTTTAGGTTTAGCATTTAGGGTTTAGCTTTTAGGGTTTATAGTTTAGATTTTACGGTTTAGCTTAGGTTTTAGACTTATTTTTTTAGCTTTAGGGTTTAGAGTTTAGGAGTTAGGATTTAGGGTTTAGGGTTAACAGATCTTAGTTAGGGTTCGACGAGCCGGTTCCAACGCCGCTGAAATGAGTCCAATCGGAGTTCGTTTGAGTCAATTCCCCGCTGTTCCCCACTTTTTTAGTGTTCCCTAATGAACCTTCCCCTATATATATATATACGAGTAGTTTTAAAAAAACAACTAAAATAGATAATCTAATACCTACTGATGCATAACTAGTAGTATGTTTTAAATTCCAGTTATAGTTGTAATAGATGCATATATATAAAAAAGAGTAAATGTCGCAATGATCGACGGTTTTGACTAATGTGTTTGTTTGTGCAATTGTTGGCATTAAATCTTATTCTATGATATTAATACCTGATAAATTTTGTAAATCCAGATAGACAACGAAGAAAATCAAGAAAACTAAAATAATGATAACCAAATAAATAACAATGCCTTTCAACACATAGTAACCCAAGGAATTAGAGATGCTAGGCCATATATTATCCAAACTGTTAAAGAAACGGAAAATAATAAAAGTAATAGTGGAAGTAAATGACCACCTACTGAACCCAGTCAATGCGTAAACAATGGACTGTTACTTCAATTGCCTATTCCGAAAAAAAGAAGAACCATGTCTTATGGTTGTTCTTACAAAGAATTCTGGTCTTGCAAACCGATAGAATTCTCTGGCAATGAAGGAGCCATTGCAGCTCTACGCTGGATAGAAAAGCCAGAGGCTGTCTTAAAAATAAGCAAGTGGGCAGAGGAAGATAAAATCATGTTTGCTTCCAATCTTTTTAAGAATGCAGCATTAGAATGCTGGAATACTATTCTCCAGTCTAGGGGAAGTGACAGAGTCTATAATATAGAATGGAATGAGTTTACGAACATGGTCAAAAGGAAATTCTGTCCTCCCAATGAAAAAGAATAAATTGCTAACAAGTTCTTGAACCTTAGAATGACTGGAGTAGACTGTAAGGGTTACTGTTGGAACCAGTTTCGACTTAAAAACTTCTTTTCACGTAATATGGCAAGTGATTTCAATAGATGTGGAAATAGTGTGCGGAAATAGAAATCAGACTTTCAAGAAACAAGACCTACAAAATTTTCAAGTTTATATCACTTTGAAACAAAATGCTTTACAAGGTGATTGTAAGGTTATTATCTATTACAAATGAATACTTGAACTCTGAGGTGAAAGGACAATGGAGTTTGTAGTACGTATTGAATGCTAGGCTTTACTCATTGTTCTTTGCTTGAATACATTGAATCTAATAATCAAGTTGCCTTTGTCATCATGATATCCAATAATGTTAACTTGCTTCGGTTACTATGGCACGATAGAACTGATTTTTAAACAAGTGGGGTTTCATCAGAATTTCTGATAACCACTTTATCAGAAATTCTGGTGAACAAATCATCAGAAAATCTGATGATCAGAATCGTCAGAAACTGATGATATTTCATCAAAAATATCATCAGATCCATCAGAAAAAACCTTCTCTAATAATCTTCTT
>JARYGA010017289.1:0-47823 GCA_030545235.1 Helianthus tuberosus | reverse complement strand
ATCCCCACACTTAACCGTTGCTTGTCTCAAGCAACTCATCAAATCAATTTCTCAACAAGTGATCAATGTAAGCCAAGCAAAAACAAGCAGTCCTTTTACTAACCCCTTTTTAACACCCAACTAATGCACCCCTCACTATGTCTCTCCTCTCGGTTACAAGTAAGCACTAGCAATATGAGCTAGACACAAAGGCTAACGGGCGGTTGCACAATTATAGGCTTGTACCTAAATCGATCCTTCTCCTAACAAGTGCCAAACATGAATGCAAATCAAAGGGACTTTCAAGGTTGTAACGTGGCTAGGTGTATGGGTAGGAAATGGAATATATATGAAGTAGCGAAAATTTAACCCGGTCTTTTTATTACACGAATAAGCAAACTAACAACTACCAAACTAAACTACTAAGTACAAGACAACTAAACATCCTTTCTTTTCATTTTTCATTTCTTTTTTCTTTTTTTTTTCTTTTCTTTTCTGATTTTTCTGAATTTTGTTTTTTTATATATATATTTTTTTCAAAGCAAACAACCATGCAATAAAGCATCAACATATCTACATCATATTACTACAACTACTACTACTAACACTAAAAGACCGGGTCAAATTTGGGTAAATTTTTAAATAAGTAGCTAGGGGTAACAAACAATAGGCTTTTAGGCACAAAATTGGCAACTAAATGTCCAAACCCCCGCCCCTCTCGCAACCATGCTCATATATATAACTTATGAGGTCCAACCCCCCAAATCCCACACTCACACTAAAAACGAGGCTACCTAGATGCCCTTATCCTTTTCACATTCATGTCTAACTAAGGACTCAAATCGCATTCAAGCACAAGTTCTAATGCACCCCCACCCGTAGCCACTCTCATCAAAGATAAGCATTATTTATATACAAATGTGGCTTCAACTCTCACCAAGAATAAAAGGATATCAAGGGTTGCCGGTGCATCAATTTGGGGTTAATCTAGGGTGTTCAAATTTTCACATCATTTCGCTTGATTTAAAAATTTTCAAAATCTTCAAAAATTCCCCCCATCCCCACACTTGGGATACATTGACCCCAATGTATGGTTTTAGGAGGCTTTGATCATTAAACATCTTAAACACCCAATGAAAGCTCATTCACTCAAACCACAAACTTCTTTTTGGATTTTTTTTTTTAACAAAAGCAAACAAACTTACTACCAATAATTCAAAGCTAAAGAACATATCAAGACTAAGGAAATAGTACATGACCTGGTGAAGTTTGACACAACAGATGTTGTAGATAATCCGACTTTCTATCACCACCTTCACACAAATATCCGTACATCCTCCCCACACTTGAATGTTACCATGGCCCTGAAACATAGAAAAATAACGAAATAGCAAGATCAGTGTAAAACCCCGGGTTGCCTCCCGAGCAGCGCTAAGTTTTCAGGTCTTCAGCCAGACCGTGCCACCCCCATTTATGGTGGCTCAAAGAATCGGTTATTGCCACTTCCATCACTACATTGTGCCATTGAGCAAAATGCATCCGTCTCATTTTGACTCGATGGGTAATCAAATACACTCCTTCTTGAACCCATATGTGTTTCTTCACGGTCCGGTGGGTGCTTTTTTCTCATTCTTTGAAACACATTTTTCATACAATCATTAGACTCACCACTCTTCCTCTCAATGGACTCATAACTAATCACTCTAGTTTGAACATCAAAGTACAACCTACGGTTCTTTTCGGTCATGGTAATAATCTCGTCTCTACAATTAATTTGAGCATTTGCTGTGTATAGAAACGGTCGACCTAAGATTACCCTTTGTTGTGCTGCCATGTTGGTAGAAGCATAGTCCAGAACTAGAAAATCCACCGGGTATTCAAACTCTCCCAACTGAATCTTAACATTCCTAACCATTCCCCGTGGACGCCTCCAACTTCCATCCGCCAAGCTCACCATGGTGTCTATACCTTCAAGCGGACCAAAGTCGTACATATCGTATAGATCGCTTGGTAGCACACTCATGCTTGCCCCGTAGTCCAACAATGCGTGAGGGATTTTTAATTTTCCCACACGGATAGGCACGATTGGCGCTTCATACTCTTTATCATTCTCGACTTCGGCATCTTTTTCCAAACCTGCATTCACTTGATACGAAGAAGTTAGCAATGTTTCATTAAATTTACTATTAGGAACGGTACTTACCACATTGATATTAACACTTTTAATGTTTTTGGGATTTGTCACCGTGTCGCTTTGTGGTTGGCCTTTTGCTTTCTTCAATATCGCTACATCACTTGCAAGTTGACTCATTTGGGTAGTCAACGACTGAATTGCTTTATCACGGATTTCGTCTTTTTGAATGCGAGCATCATCAAGCTGATTCCTTCGTTGCATCTCAACTTGCATCGCCTTCAACATCTCCATTACTTCGTTTCCACCCGAAGAGCTTTGACCCGTTTGATATTGCCTTTGAAATCCTTGGTTTCCTTGGAAATTCAGGTTAGCTTGATTTGAGGGATTCCCGTATCGAAAGTTTGGGTGGTTTCTCAAACTGGGGTGGTAAGTATTGGAATTCATGTTATAGTTTCTACCACCCCCTCCTTGACCTTGCACCGCATGAACTTCTTCATATTGCCCTTCCACCATTCCTTGGCAATTTTCAGCCGCATGACCCATTTCATTACACAAAGCACAAACATCATAAATTTGGTTAGTGGTTTGAACATTACCATCATCTATTGCGTGCACTTGAGGTCGGGCAATGGCCGGTCGGGCTCTCCTCGATGCTTGAGCCTTTCTCTTTGATGTAATTGCCATGTTCTCCAAGAACTCCCAATCGTCATTCTCATAGTTTGTGCCAAAAGTCCCACCGGTAATGGACATTAAATCACGAGCATCCTCGGCACTCAACCCCTCGTGGAAAGCATTCATCAACTCCCAAAGTTCAATCCCATGGTGAGGGCAATTTTTAATCATCATATTAAAACGTTCAAATGCCTCATGGAATATCTCACCATGTTGTTGTTGGAAGCTCCTCAACCCCTTTCTAGCATCGTTGGTCTTTTGGGCGGTATAGAATTCGTCTAAGAAAATTTGTTGTATCTCCGCCCAAGTATAAATAGATGCTGAAGGCAAAGTGTAGAACCACTTCTTTGCCTTGTCCTCCAAAGAAAACTGAAATAGGACCAACTTGACATCATCAGCCGAAAAACCTTGACTCCCAAGAGTATTGCATATTGAGTCATAGGCCTCTAAGCGGAAATACGGCTCCTCCGTTGCTAGCCCTTTGTACTTCGGCAAACTTTGCAAAGAATTTGTTCTCACTTCAAAGGTTCTTCCTTCATTGTTGTGAGGGATAACCACCGGTGAAGGGTTTTGAGTAATTATCGGCCTGAAATGTGCTTCTATTCCCCGTGCATGTTCCCTAAGATGCCTTCTTGGTACACCCAATCGACCCCTTGGACGAATAGGACCCATTGGTCTTGGTATATGCCCTTGTGGTGCGAACGGTTGTTGAAATTGTTGTTGTGGCATCGGTGGTTGTTGAATTGGCCTTTGGAATTGAGGTTGTACGTTTTGCGGCCGAACTTGTTGCAATGGAATAGGGCGTTGCACTTGTAGCCCTTGTGCTCTTGGCCGAATATGTTGTGGTAGGAGTTGTTGTTGTTGTTGTACTCCACCTACACTTGCCATCCCTTGAGATTGGCTTTGCACATAACCGAAATCTCCTTGATCACCATAACCCCCATAAGCATACCCGTCTTCATCATAGCCCTCAAAATCTTCGTATCCTTCTTCATATCCATCTCCACCTATACCCGAAGTTTGCCCAAAGGGAAGAGTCGAGTATTGAAAGCCCGATTGGTTCGATGGTCTAAATGTTGAAGTTCCATGAACGACCATTGAACCTTGGGGTATTGAATAATGTGACGATGACTGACCCGAAACTGGGAAGAAATGAGTGAGTGGTGGAATTGTAGTGGAAGGGTTAAAGGAAAGATTGGGTTCACTTTGAGTAGTAATCGGTTGTGTGGTGTTAGATGGTGTAGTGTCATGAGGTGGAGTAGGAATTGTAGTGGAATTTGGTATGGTTGTGTTTGGTGATGGTTGTGTGGAAGTAGGTATAAATGATGAGGCCATTTGACCCGTTGTGGGTGGTACTTGTGTTTCTTCCATGATGTTTCTTGGTGTAATGGGTGAAGTGGGTGAACCAATGATTCTGTTTTCCCTTAGTAAAACTCTGTTTTGCCTTAGAGTTCGTTCGATCTCCGGATCAAATGACAATGGTGACGCTTTGTGAGAGCCTCTAGTATGCATGCACCTGTAGAACATGCACACTAAACACACCAGTGTCACACCCCGACCACGTGGAACATACAAAACGTGGCGGAAATGTCGGGGAGTGTTGTAACAGAATTAATTGTTTCAAATCCATGGCAATTGAAGTTTCGTTTTATTGATAAAAAGTGTTACAATGTCTTAACAAACAAGAAATACAACATAATTAACTAGTCTTGCATCTTTTATTATCACTAAAGCCCAAGTCTGCCTATGTGTATCTTGATCATCTTATGCAACAGTTCCTGAAAAACACATGTGAAAATAGGTACGTCAGCATAAAAATGCCTGTGAGATACATAGGTTTTGTGAAAATAGGTTTCATGACTTATGTTTGAGAAAATGTTTAGTCATGAACCTTGTTATTTGATTTGCTTTGTAAATCATTTGAAAAACAATGAGTTCAGATGATATGTATAAAATAAGTGAATAATGTATGGTTAAATGAATAACCATAGGAAAAATGGGTATGTATAAGATAAGTTGTTTGTAAAACAATGTCTTGTGAAAAGTATGTTATTTGTATAAAATGTTCTATGTCTCAAACTGAAATGATTCAAATAACGCTACGATATGTAATACCATACAAACACTTATATATAGGAAGTACCAGCGGCGTATCCACCATGCTTGTATCATATTACACACGCATCGTTACTTAATCACTTAATCAAACCAAACCAACCAATGTAAGAAGTCTATGTTTTAAATCAATTGTCAAATGTATTGGGTGATATGCCAAAGTGTTCATGTCAAGATGTAAATCATATCAAAATGTCTATGTCAAATATCCATGTCAAATGTCTATGTCAAATATCCATGTCAAACGTCTATGTCAAGATGTCATGTATGGCAAGTGAAATGTCTCAACTAAACCATATGCACAAAAACAAAGTATTGAAGTAAATCTTGGTTTAAATCAAAGTTATGTTTTGTGGGAAATGCATGATCAAATGTCAATCATGTTAAAATGTCTATGCCGAAATGTCTATGTCAAATGTCTATGTCAAAATGTCATGTAAAACGATGTACTAAGTAATGCACACAATTGGGCACACCTAGCATGAAATGTCATAAAATCATGTACTATAATGTACTAACGAACATAACAGTATATGATGTTAAAACAGGAAAGCATGAAAGTAACAAGTAGGCACATGTGTTCCACCCCAAAACAGTTTGGAAAACAGTAAAAGAGGGGTCTATGTACTCACTTGAGATTGCTCAGTAGTCCTTGAGTAACAACTAAACAATGCTAGAGATCGCGGATATCAAACAGCACCTAGTATAGGTAACTACATTAATAAACCGGACCTAAATCGGAAGACTGGGTAGCATTAGGGTTTGTAAACCAAACGAGTGTAGAGACTCGTGTCATTTGGTTTAACAAAGCCTACATACTAAATGAAACTTAACCTAAGTGTCTACGACCCATTACGACCCGTTTAGGTAGCTTATGCTACTTTAACGCGTCGTTCGCGTGAAACGCGTTCGGACCGTCTAACTAGTCCTATGACAAGTGTTATATGCCTAAACATGTTACATAATCAGTTATGTGACAAAAGTTTAGGTTACATATGCTTAATTACCAATTATACATGAAAAGGGTATTCTGGTAATTTACCTAAGGCATATAAACTACCTATCATACAACTACTTAAACGATGTGACCATAGGGTATAACCTCGGAAGGTTATTCCCTACCTACTATGGTCACCTAATGTGTTTGGTCGGATCCTAATGATCGACCAAACTGGGTCGGGTTCGAGGTATAAGCGATTCATCAGATCGCTTACCCTACGACCCTAGACAACGTGGTAATCAGTGGGCATAGTCCCAAGGGACTATGACCAACGTGATTACACTCACGTTGCGAAGTTCAAAAGAACTTCGCATTGACCATTACTGGTCAACGCTGAAAGTCAAACAAAGTTTGACTTTCGGACTCGAAAAGCAATAAAATAAGGAAAAGAACGAAAGAATACTTACGAAGGGTCCCCGAATGCTAATCCCGATTCAAGAATCTCAGGTATGAAACAATGGTTTCAACTTAGAGGTTCTCAAATCAGAATTCTAGTGATTTTAGCAATGGGGGGTATGGGGTATTTATAGGAATACCCGAACCGTTAAGATCGTTTCATGGAAAACGTGCCTTAATCCTATCCGTACATGTGTTGCAAAGTTATGGTGCTTAAATTCCATCCATACATGTGTTGCAAAGTTATGGTGCTTAGGTGCTTAAATTCCATCCATACATGTGTTGCAAAGTTATGGTGCCTAAATTCCATCCTTATCCGCTGACTAAGCATGTTTAGAATGTGTGGTTGTGAATTAAACAACGGCTAATACATCGAATCTGGTCCCGAATGCGAAAAACTGAGTTTCTGCATGTTTTCTTATGGCGAACACTAAAATAAAATATTTTAGTGCTTACATAATTTTTTGGATGTCCGGATGTATTCAGAACGTAAGTTATGCGCGAAAATGCAAACTTGTGCACTTTTTGACACTTTTAGTCCCTGAATGACCCAAAAGTTTATTTTAGCACACCGAACCCATTAAAGCCTATTTCTAAGCTATGTAAAGGATATTTATGGTGTGTTTAACTTATGGTCATGTTCCGGAATGTCTGTTACAGTTCAAATTGGCATACTTTCGCAGTTTGTCAACTTTAGTCCCTGTAAGCGATTTAACTTGATTTCACCACACCAAACCTTCCAAAACTTATATATAAGTTATGTAAAGGTTATTCAAGGTATTTTAAGCCTATTTCACTATTCCGGAGTGTTCGTTGGATTAAACTGGTTATATTTACGCATTAGTGCGCGTATAACCTTCCAAAAAGCGATTTAGAGTTTGAAATCGAACAAGAGTTGATATGTGCAAAAGATACACATATTTATACAAGTCCAAAGTATGAAATATAATATTTCATTGGTTTGGCATTTGTTTGATGGTTGAAATGACACAGGTGTTACAGTCTCCCCTACTTTAGGAAATTTCGTCCCGAAATTAATTCGTAGGAGTCTATTTGTGACTTTGTGTTAAATAACCATCAAAGATGAACAAGACGTAATCCTGTAATTTCTCTTTAACGAACATTTTTCAGAAATGAAAAATGAACAGAGTTATTTTCAACAGGCATTCTTTAGAAACAAAAATGAACAGAATAGTCATTTTACATTTTCAGAAACAAAAATGAGCAGAATGGTCATTTTACATCTTCAGAAACAAAAATGAACAGAATAGTCATTTTACATCTTCAGAAACAAAAATGAACAGAATAGTCATTTTACATCTTCAGAAACAAAAATGAACAGAATAGTCATTTTACATTTTCAGAAACAAAAATGAACAGAATAGTCATTTTACATCTTCAGAAACAAAAATGAACGGAATAGTTCAGAAACAAAAATGAACGGAATAGTCATTTTACATCTTCAGAAACAAAAATGAACGGAATAGTCATTTTACATCTTCAGAAACAAAAATGAACGGAATAGTCATTTTACATCTTCAGAAACAAAAATGAACGGAATAGTCATTTTACATCTTCAGAAACAAAAATGAACGGAATAGTCTCTAGACACATGACAAAATTTGATGTGGTTCCCGTGCACTGAATTTCATAATTATGTATGCATCCATAATTACGCAATTCCTTGCATAGTCCGCACAATTTGTCTGAAATGTGAAGGGGAGGAAAAATCAAACCTGATGATGAGTGTGACTAAACTACCATAGGGTCCTTTTAATTAGATCGACAAAGGATCTTTTTAAATTAGGTCACCAAGGAGTCCTTTCAGCTATATCATCACATGATATTCCTAACCAGATTTTTGGATCAATCTGTTTACCTAGACCTCTCAGGGTCTAATTATGGAATGGTACAATATAATCCAAGGGTCTTTACTATTACGTACAAGCCCGTTGAGGATTTAATATAGCATCCAAAGATATGGAAGATTCTACGAGGATTTGGATGACAAGAATTTGGATCACACAAAAACATAAAAGGGAACACATAAGCACATAATCACATAATTGTTTAACTTGGTCATTAATTTGTTATCTTTGGATGCGGATACTCAAAGTACACCAGGAATCCAATCCGTGGATTCCATGCGGCACTTAAATCATTAGAATCTAACTATGAAGATAGGAAGATCTAAATAAGAATTCGGCTTTGTCCCTATTGAATTGTGATGTACATATTGAATCATACAAAGAATTCAATTAAGGACTCCGATGAATGATATCCATCCACAAGGATCTAATTATGAGGATAGAAAGATCCTACATGGATTCTGGAGTTTGTGTAACGGGAGGTGTTTCGACACCTTGCACTAGGCGTGCTTAAGTCGATACACAAGGTAGAAAATTCATGTGGTTGAGGCGCTAGATATGCCAAGGCGACATATGAAGCAGAAATTTGAAGGTTAAGTAGCATCAGGGTTTGCATCTGTTTTGCTTTGAACAGCAAAGCGACACATGTTAACCAAATGTCTCCATCGTCCACCGTGGATACATTTGTAACAGGGTATTTGATTTGAATAATGACGATGGCATTGATTGCACCAAGGAGCAGTTCCCTTATACGGCTTCATCCCTGAGGCGTGTCATGGTGATAGCTAAGTCAACGGTCCTCTGGAGTAAGTCGCCTATTCGCTGGGAAATTGCAGCACCTGGTTCGGACATTGTTGTTGCGATGAAGAAGCATCTTGAAGATAACGAAAGGCATAGGAGGAAACAAGCGAAAGATAGTCAAAAGAAAATGACAAGGCATGTAGATTGTGACCATTTGTTTGTTACCAAAGGCAAACAAATGAGAGAGTGACTAATCAAAGTAAGCGGGTCAATATAATGTATCGCGAAGACATGCTCGCCTATAAGTGAACACTCATCCCAAGAATTCCCAGGTAAGCACAACTGGTCTCGCGTCTGGTTGAGATGTATACGAAGTGCTTGCCTAGACAGAAAACTCAGAATACAGGCATTCACCCTTCCAGTTTGCACGTGTTCACATTATTAAAAACCCAAAACCCTGACGAGAGTTTTGAAAATTCAAAGGGGTTCAAAACCGTATAACAGAGGGTTCAAAACCTTACAATAGAGGGTTCAAAACCTAGTAATCAATCATCCTAGAACAGATGATTAGTTTTCAAAGCGGTTTTGAAATTTATGTTCTTGTTGTGGTAGTCGCCTAAGGATAGGTGACGGTATTGTTTTATGACTAAACGCAAGTAAACTCGCGTTAGGGTCCTAAGAAAGTTATAGACTAAGTCAAAGCATTACTAATAACCTAATTCCCTATAACCATTGGCTCTGATACCACTTTTCTGTCACACCCCGACCACGTGGAACATACAAAACGTGGCGGAAATGTCGGGGAGTGTTGTAACAGAATTAATTGTTTCAAATCCATGGCAATTGAAGTTTCGTTTTATTGATAAAAAGTGTTACAATGTCTTAACAAACAAGAAATACAACATAATTAACTAGTCTTGCATCTTTTATTATCACTAAAGCCCAAGTCTGCCTATGTGTATCTTGATCATCTTATGCAACAGTTCCTGAAAAACACATGTGAAAATAGGTACGTCAGCATAAAAATGCCTGTGAGATACATAGGTTTTGTGAAAATAGGTTTCATGACTTATGTTTGAGAAAATGTTTAGTCATGAACCTTGTTATTTGTTTTGCTTTGTAAATCATTTGAAAAACAATGAGTTCAGATGATATGTATAAAATAAGTGAATAATGTATGGTTAAATGAATAACCATAGGAAAAATGGGTATGTATAAGATAAGTTGTTTGTAAAACAATGTCTTGTGAAAAGTATGTTATTTGTATAAAATGTTCTATGTCTCAAACTGAAATGATTCAAATAACGCTACGATATGTAATACCATACAAACACTTATATATAGGAAGTACCAGCGGCGTATCCACCATGCTTGTATCATATTACACACGCATCGTTACTTAATCACTTAATCAAACCAAACCAACCAATGTAAGAAGTCTATGTTTTAAATCAATTGTCAAATGTATTGGGTGATATGCCAAAGTGTTCATGTCAAGATGTAAATCATATCAAAATGTCTATGTCAAATATCCATGTCAAATGTCTATGTCAAATATCCATGTCAAACGTCTATGTCAAGATGTCATGTATGGCAAGTGAAATGTCTCAACTAAACCATATGCACAAAAACAAAGTATTGAAGTAAATCTTGGTTTAAATCAAAGTTATGTTTTGTGGGAAATGCATGATCAAATGTCAATCATGTTAAAATGTCTATGCCGAAATGTCTATGTCAAATGTCTATGTCAAAATGTCATGTAAAACGATGTACTAAGTAATGCACACAATTGGGCACACCTAGCATGAAATGTCATAAAATCATGTACTATAATGTACTAACGAACATAACAGTATATGATGTTAAAACAGGAAAGCATGAAAGTAACAAGTAGGCACATGTGTTCCACCCCAAAACAGTTTGGAAAACAGTAAAAGAGGGGTCTATGTACTCACTTGAGATTGCTCAGTAGTCCTTGAGTAACAACTAAACAATGCTAGAGATCGCGGATATCAAACAGCACCTAGTATAGGTAACTACATTAATAAACCGGACCTAAATCGGAAGACTGGGTAGCATTAGGGTTTGTAAACCAAACGAGTGTAGAGACTCGTGTCATTTGGTTTAACAAAGCCTACATACTAAATGAAACTTAACCTAAGTGTCTACGACCCATTACGACCCGTTTAGGTAGCTTATGCTACTTTAACGCGTCGTTCGCGTGAAACGCGTTCGGACCGTCTAACTAGTCCTATGACAAGTGTTATATGCCTAAACATGTTACATAATCAGTTATGTGACAAAAGTTTAGGTTACATATGCTTAATTACCAATTATACATGAAAAGGGTATTCTGGTAATTTACCTAAGGCATATAAACTACCTATCATACAACTACTTAAACGATGTGACCATAGGGTATAACCTCGGAAGGTTATTCCCTACCTACTATGGTCACCTAATGTGTTTGGTCGGATCCTAATGATCGACCAAACTGGGTCGGGTTCGAGGTATAAGCGATTCATCAGATCGCTTACCCTACGACCCTAGACAACGTGGTAATCAGTGGGCATAGTCCCAAGGGACTATGACCAACGTGATTACACTCACGTTGCGAAGTTCAAAAGAACTTCGCATTGACCATTACTGGTCAACGCTGAAAGTCAAACAAAGTTTGACTTTCGGACTCGAAAAGCAATAAAATAAGGAAAAGAACGAAAGAATACTTACGAAGGGTCCCCGAATGCTAATCCCGATTCAAGAATCTCAGGTATGAAACAATGGTTTCAACTTAGAGGTTCTCAAATCAGAATTCTAGTGATTTTAGCAATGGGGGGTATGGGGTATTTATAGGAATACCCGAACCGTTAAGATCGTTTCATGGAAAACGTGCCTTAATCCTATCCGTACATGTGTTGCAAAGTTATGGTGCTTAAATTCCATCCATACATGTGTTGCAAAGTTATGGTGCTTAGGTGCTTAAATTCCATCCATACATGTGTTGCAAAGTTATGGTGCCTAAATTCCATCCTTATCCGCTGACTAAGCATGTTTAGAATGTGTGGTTGTGAATTAAACAACGGCTAATACATCGAATCTGGTCCCGAATGTGAAAAACTGAGTTTCTGCATGTTTTCTTATGGCGAACACTAAAATAAAATATTTTAGTGCTTACATAATTTTTTGGATGTCCGGATGTATTCAGAACGTAAGTTATGCGCGAAAATGCAAACTTGTGCACTTTTTGACACTTTTAGTCCCTGAATGACCCAAAAGTTTATTTTAGCACACCGAACCCATTAAAGCCTATTTCTAAGCTATGTAAAGGATATTTATGGTGTGTTTAACTTATGGTCATGTTCCGGAATGTCTGTTACAGTTCAAATTGGCATACTTTCGCAGTTTGTCAACTTTAGTCCCTGTAAGCGATTTAACTTGATTTCACCACACCAAACCTTCCAAAACTTATATATAAGTTATGTAAAGGTTATTCAAGGTATTTTAAGCCTATTTCACTATTCCGGAGTGTTCGTTGGATTAAACTGGTTATATTTACGCATTAGTGCGCGTATAACCTTCCAAAAAGCGATTTAGAGTTTGAAATCGAACAAGAGTTGATATGTGCAAAAGATACACATATTTATACAAGTCCAAAGTATGAAATATAATATTTCATTGGTTTGGCATTTGTTTGATGGTTGAAATGACACAGGTGTTACAACCAGTGTAAACCCGAAAATAACAAAGCAAAACTAACAAACTGACACACGTTGCGCACTACTCCCCGGCAACGGTGCCAAAATTTGACGTGCTAGCGTAGGTACACGCAAATTTAATCCCAATAACAACTATAGACAGTGGTAAATGGGTATCGAACTCAGGGAGTATGTGGAAAGTGTGTTGTTTTTATAGCCTTGCGATTAAACTACACTTAACCTAATTTGCAGAAAATAAAGATCAATGATTTGGATTGTTGTTTTAGAAAACTAAATTAATAACTAATTGCAAATCAAAAGTTGGTTGTAAACAGATTAGGAGAAGACAATGACCATCTTAGGATTCAGTTTCTTTAAACAATTGTGTGAAATTTCAACTAGAAAGAGTTACATAGACATAACTCGTGCATAAATAATTGATGTGATAAAAGGGAACAAAGTACTCGGATTATATAAACGCGAGGTTGTTTCCCGATGATCAATTAATCAATAACCAACCCTAACCCTTCCCGTGATATCTCGATTGCCAACGGCACCAAGAACGTACGATTGAGATTAGAAATTACACTATCAATTAACAAGCTACAAACAATTATGCATACACCATGATAAACAAGCAACACAAGTTATCATTCTAGAAATTCAGAAATAAACACACAAAAGTTCAAGAGAAACCTTCACCTAAGATGATCACCGAAAGTTTTAGCCACACATAGCTTGGTGAATCATCATAGCAATCAATTCAATGTTCATACGAATCGAAATCACAAACCGAATGTTAACAATTGTCCAAAACCAAGCAAAAACAGCCAAAATCGCCCCTAGTGTCTCCAATAACCGACCAATGATGGGAATAGTTGAAAAGACACCATAAAACTGATTAAATGAGGGCAGTTACGTTTTCCTCGCAGCCTCCACCGTAAATTACGGTACCACCGTAAGTTACGGTGGACCAAAAAGTGTTACGGTGGGTCTCTACTGCCTTACGGTGGACGAAAAATGCTGGGGTCTACCGTAAATTACGGTACCACCGTAAGTTACGGTAGGCTTCAGCATGAAATTTTGTTTTCAGCATAACTTTTTCGTTTCAACTCCGTTTTCTTCACCGTTTTCGCTTCCGTTCTCGTAATTCCGTCCTCTATCATGCTATCTTCTTAATTCTTCAGTTCTAATAAATTATTTTCTTCATGTATTCACCATCTTTCAATCTCTAATCCAACCGCGCCTATTCCGAAGCTTCATTTCCACACTTTTAAGCTCCGAATGTACCTGAAACATAAGCAACTGTAGTCATCTAATTCAAGACAATTACATGATTAAATGAGGGATTAACTTGTCATTTAACACCATTAAGGGTTGTCCTATGGACCACCCGTCATCGGGTTAGATTGAAATCTTGCTGCGAGGCACGTTGGGTACATGATATCAGGACGTGAAGCAGTTAGGTACATCAAAGAACCTATCATGGAACGGTAAAACGTTTCATCAGCCCTGTCTCCGATGAGATCTAGGTGAATCCCATGATTTGTTGCAAGTGGGGTAGCAGCTGGAGTAGAACTTGACATCCCAAATTTCTCTAGAATATCATGAACGTACTTCGATTGATGAATGAAATTCCCTCAGGAAGTTGTTCAACTTGTAATCCCCGAAAGAATTTCATCTCCCCCATTGATGACATTTCGAACTTTTGCTTCATCACTGATTCAAAATCTTTGCATAGATTTTCATTTGTCGACCCAAAGATTATATCGTCCACATAAATCTGAACTATCAGTAGATGACCGTCGACCTTTTTAGTGAAGAGAGTAGCATCCACTTTTCCACGAATGAACTTGTTGGCTAGTAGGTGTTGAGACAAAGTCTCATACCAAGCTCTCGGGGCCTGGTGTAAACCATACAGCGCTTTGTCCAATAAGTAGACCTTGTTTTTGTGGATTGGATCGGTGAAGCCCGGCGGCTGACCGACATAAACCTCCTCTTTGACCTTCCCATAAAGAAACGCCGATTTTACATCTAGATGATATACTTTGAAGTTTTTCCAAGACGCAAATGCTAGGAAAATTCTGATAGCTTCTAGTCGTGCTACAGGAGCATAGACTTCTGTAAAATCAATCCCCTCCTGTTGACTAAATCCCTGAACAACGAGTCGAGCTTTGTTGCGAACCACAACTCCTCTATCGTCTCTCTTGCACTTGAACACCCACTTCGTATTGATTTTCCTATGACCATCCGGCAAATCAACTAACTTCCACACTCCTAATTTCTCGAATTGACTAAGTTCCTCATGCATTGCATTGACCCAAGAATCTTCAGTAAGCGCCTCTTTGTAAGTTCTTGGTTCAACCTGCGAGATAAAACAACTCAATGAGAATTCAGTTTGCAAAGGAGCAACTTTTGTATAAAAACATGTAAGCCCTTTATCAATCTGATTTCGAGTGTGAACGCCTGTCTGCAATTCTCCTATGATCAACTCCTCTGGATGATATGAAAAAGTTCGCGGAATCACTTCACTTGGAACATCTACATTTCCCTCCAGATTAGTAACATTCTGCTCTGCATCTTGTTCACCAACTTGGTTTGTTTGACTTGAAATCTGAATTTTCTCCCCCTCAGAATCTGAATCACCATGATCAAAGATTGGCATGTTTTCAGCTTCTTGATTATCATTCTGAACCGACTGATTATCCTGAACAACTTCATTCTATTGGACATCATCATGTTCACCAGCATTACTTGGACCTGCTTCATCGTCATTTGAAGTTTCCCGTGGTCTTCTAGAATACTCAGCTTGGAACCTTAACTGCGACTCATATTCACGCAAAATATCCAACTTATCAAAGAAATCTTCATCATCCTCTGATTCTTCTCTCATGTCAAACGAATCCCACAGTTTGTCATAATGATAACGCCATGAATCTCCAGGATTCTGTGGCGGCATAGTATAACCTTGACATTCAACATTTGCAGCTTCAATAATCCGCTTTTCACTTGGAACGAAGACACGTCGCATCGGATTTGCATAACCAACAAATATTCCCTCAATGCTCTTCGGACCAAACTTTCCATGAGGCTCTATAACAGTACAGGGTGACCCGAACGGTTCTAGATACTTCAAATTCGGTTTGCGGTTATTGATTAGCTCAAAGCATGCTTTGTTGAACTTCTTGACAGTGAGAACCCTGTTGAGCGTATAGCATGCGGCGGAAACAGCTTCAGCCCAAAAATTTATAGGTAACTTTGAATCTGAGAGCATAGTTCTAGCCGTCTCGATTAGTGTCCGGTTTTTACGTTCTGCGACTCCATTCTGCTGCGGAGTGTACGGAGCACTAAACTCATGCAATATACCTCTTTCATCACAAAATTCTTCCATCTTACTGTTCTTGAACTCAGTACCATTATCACTACGAATTCTTTTGATACGCCTTTGGTACAGATTCTCAATTTTTCTGAACAACGCCATCAAACTGTCATACGTTTCATCTTTAGTCTTCAAGAAAGAAACCCACGAAAATATGGAATAATCATCAGTAACCACAAGACAGTAGAGATCCCCTGTAATACTTTTGACGTTTACTGGACCGAACAGATCCATATGTAGTCTCTCTAACGGTCTGGAAACTGAATTGACTTGCTTTGTAGGGTGTGACTTTTTCTTCTGCTTGCCTTTAACACAGCTAATGCACTCCCCTTCCAGATGAAAACCTTTGATATTAACTCCAAGAACCAAATCATTGTGCACCAAGTGATTCATCTTCCTTAGGTGAATATGCCCCATCTTGCGGTGCCACAATCTCGATTCTTTCTCAGTTGCTCTAGAAACAAAACAATGTGCTTGACATGTTGTTGTAGTTGCTACAGTCATATCCAACACATATAAATCATTCACTCTAGGTGCCCGCATGATAATCCATTCTTCAGGGATAACAAATCCTGGTTTCAAGATCAAACATTCTTTGTCAGTGAAGTGAGTAGTATACATATTGTCACAAATCTGCGAGATACTTAGCAGATTGTTCTCCAACTCAGTAATGTAGTTAACTCTTTCAAACGTAAAAATCCCATTGGATAACGTTCCTTCACCTACAATTCTACCACCTTCATGACCAGCAAAACCTACGTAACCACCATTGATATTTCTCACATCATACAGCAGTGAAGTCTTCCCTGTCATATGTCGAGATGCTCCACTATCCATGATCCATCTGGATACAAATTTCGGAAGATCCTGCACATAACAAACTTTGACTTAACTAACTTCAATAAAGATGCCGATTCATGCTTCGCGATCAAGGAAGCTCCGGCAATTCAAACTGTTTAGTCAAACATGGAGTCCACCCAGGCCTCATCAGCCTTAGGTGTAACCTTGACTCTCGCAATTTGAATTTTGAAATTTTCAGCCTTCAAAGGTGGAAAATTCACATCATAATCAACCGAAATTGATTCTTCAGCCATTTTCACTTCAGAAGTTGAAATTTTCATCTTTGTTTTTGGTTTCCAAACTTGTTGAGATAATGCAACCCGTTTATAAAACTTGTCGTTTTTAGTTACCACTTTCTTTACGGGTTCATTTTTCACTTTGATGTTGTCGTTTTCACATTCTTTTTCTCAACAACAATTGGTGCTATACCCTTTTCGTCAACTTTCTTCTTTTGAATCTTCACAGTTTCAGTCTTAGGCTTCACATTAGTACACTTTCGTGCAATGTGACCAACTTGATTACATCTGAAACATGTTCGAGTATCAACAACTCGACTTGTGCCTTCAGACTAATACTGTGAAGCTCTTTTCTCTAAGAATTCTTCATTCGATTTTGAAAAAAATCTCTTTTTCTTCATCAGCAAGTGAACTTGAACTGTTCACAAACACCTTCTTTTCAGCAAACGTTTTGTTTTGAAAACTCCTTTTCTGATAACTCTTACCACCCCTATAACCACCTGACCAATTGTTACGATTGTTATTATAAAAACGTGATGGTACAACAGGCTTTTTGTAGTAAGCTTTATCTTTCTCAAAATTCATTTGCCTTTTTGTTTGTTTCAAACTGTTCACTTCTGACAACTCAACTTCAACCAATTTGAAAACATTTGTCAACTTTTTCACATTAACATTCTCAATGGGAAACTCAGAATCCGAATACAACTTATCAAATCCAGCCATCTTGTACATCACAAGACCCGGTTCATCACTTAAGTTGTGTTTGGATTTTGGTTTCTGAATGTACTTGTCCAAGAAACACCCATCTTCCTCTGTAGTGTCACTATCCGTTTTTATCACATTTTCAACAACACCTTTTACAATATCATTTTGGACACTATCGTCATTGGAAGATGTGAACGTGACATCAATTGAATCCGGAAGTTTAACTTCACTTTCTTCTTCAATTTCAACCAACCCTGATTGTTTTTTCGTGTAGTTATCAAGAACAGGTGGTGGAACTTGATGAAAACCCACCCCAGTTCCATCAGAATACACATCTTCGCCTGCTTTGTCTTTCCCGATGGATTTGGGAATAATGTGTTGCAAAACAAAGCTTGCGGAGCTATAACTGTTAAGCTTCAACTGGATTCGCTCGTTTTCAATTTCAGCCTCTTGAAATTTAAGTTTCAATTTAGCGATTTCATCCAGTTGTTGGTTGATTGATTCTTCTTTTACTCTAAGCACTGCTTTTAGATGTTCATTTTCTTTAAAAGTTTTACCATTTCGATCATCACTATCTTTCATTGTGCTTTTTAGTTTTTCAAACTTTTCAGAAATCTGACGGTTTTCAAGAATCAACTTTTCATTTTCTTGTTTAATTTTGTCATGATCAATTTTATCATTTTCAATTTGTCTAGTTAATTCTCTTATCCGTTCAATTGAAGCTTTAACTGTTTTGTCACGATCAAGAATCTGATTCTCAACGCTTCTGACCTTTGTTGTCAGATCATCAACTTTCTTACCGTTGAGATACGTGACTGTGTTACAAAATTTGCATTCTTTGTTGCAATTTTTGCAATCAGCATTTCCATCAATTTTCTTACCTGACGCATTTGTTGACAAGTTTGAACTGACCTGGCTTTTTGACTCAGACACGGAGTTAGAGTCTACCTCAAGTGCCTTAGCAGCCAGCACTTTGTCAGCCATTTTTCCCAAGTTCTCAGCATTCAACTCATGCGTTGTGTCAATAACTCCAGTATCAACTTTCTTTGATTTCTCCTGTTCTTCTTTCTCTTTTTTCTCTTTCTCGTCTCCAGTTCCCCACCATTTATTCTGCCAGTACTCATCCTCTTCTTTGTACTGCTGGATTATGGCTTCGATATCAAATGTTTTGTCATCAATCGCAATATTTCCATATTCATCAAGATAACACTCTCTATCTGGATCCCATCTATTTGCTCTCCTTGCTTCCAGAAAGATATGAGAAATTCTAATAATTTTGTTTTCAGCAATCATTTTTCTGTATTGATATTTCTGCTCTTCAGTTCTATCGTCTTTCCACGGAATTGGTTTGTCGTTTTTTGCCATGAATGCGTAACCAACCGCATCTTCCTCCGGTAGAACCTCTTGACTCCAATCATATCCTTCATCATCGTAAATCACCGCAAGAGCTCTAGATTTCTCTCTATTCTCTTCAACCTGTTTCAATCTAGGCGGCTCGGATTTATTCTGATGATAAATTGCCTTCTTGTAGTAATCATCTCTAAAAGGGTTCTCCGACTCATCAGCATAAGCGTTTCTGCATTCTCGTTTGAAGTGACCTTTCTGCTTACACTTGAAGCACGTCACTTTGGACTTATCGAACCCCAGCTTGGTAGATGCACCACCAATTGTCTTTCTGCTGGTAATTTCCATGAAACGCTGTGCTCGACGAACAGCACTGGCCATAGCCCAACGAATATCGATCAGCTCCATTTCCTCAGGATCAATCTGATCATAATCTTCTTTCGTCAGATTGGTGTTGCCTATCTTCCCAGCTACTAACCCTTCATACGATTCCAACACCGATGCTAGGAAGATCATCTGCTGTTTGGCCGACTCCTCATCAAAATTCTGAGCATTCTTCAAGTCTATTGCAATGTTGCATTGAAAATGATTCTTTGCATCAGAATGACTTGCAGATGATGAAGATCCACTGTGATAACCACTGTGACTTCCACTGCTTTAACCACTTTGACTTTCTTTGCTTGCTGTGGACACATTCTCAACAGAAAATGCAGTTTTGGGAGAAGTTGCTTTTGGCATCATGCTCTTTGGATAATACAAATCCAAATTCTGCTGGTAAGATGAGTGATTGACTTTGTACGTCTTCTTCAGCTTTTCTGGTGCTTTGATGGTATTCTTCACCATCAGCGCATAATATCTCCAATCCATCTCGTCAGGCAACGAATCGAACAATTTGTCGATAAGATCTTCTTCAGGATATCTGATATCATGTCTTACTAATTCCAACTTCAGATGACCAAACCTTTCTATCATTTTACACACTGATTCGTTCTTTAAACATCCAAACATATCAAACTCTTTCTTAAGTAGTTTCTTTTTGTTTTTCTTGATTTCTTCACTACCTATACATTTCTTTTCTAACTTTCCCCAAAGATCTTTTGCATTTGAATAATCGATCAAGGCAATAATGTCTTCTCGGACGGACTGAAATAACAATGCCACACACTTTTGTTCAGCTACAAACGAATCAATCTCCTCAGCTGCTCTTAAAGTTTCACCATTTTTGTTTCCATTGGCATAACCGTTTTTCAGACTTTTCCAACTGGGAAATGCAAATGCCATCAACCAATCTTCGAACTTTCTTGACCACCTACTATAATCTTTTATAGCCATCAGCTTCGGAGGTTTATTGAATGTTCCGAATGCGCTTTCAGACTCCCAAGCTTCCTTTTTCTTTTCTTTCGATGGATTCTCATTTTCTTTGCTTGATGAAGTATCATTATTTCCGGAATTTCCTGTGAACGCGTACATGTCGCTGAACGGATTCAAGAAAATATCATCCATCGTGAATGTACCTGCAAAATCAGCAAACACTTAGACAAATTTCCAAAGTTTTTGAAAAATGTGACAGAAAAGCGAAATTGAGTATGTCTGAATAAGCGAAACCAAAAGTGTTCGTATAAGCGAAAGTGCAAGATGTTCAAATAAACGGAACTATATATGTCCGGATGAGCGGACCTCCATTGTTCAAATGAGCGAACCAGTATATGATCAAATAAGCGGATCTACAATGTCCGTTCGAGCGGAACTACTTTGTTCGTTCGAGCGGATCTACAAGGTTCGTTCGAGCGGATCTCCTCAGATCGTATAAGCGGAGCTAGCAATTTCGAGCGGAACTACTCGGTTATTTCGAGTGAAAGTACCGTAAAAGCGAACCTAAATGGTTATTTCGAGCGAACCTATCAATGTCCGAAAAAGCGGACCTATGTTTTTACCCAATTTTAACCATTTTTAAACCGAGTTTTAACCTAAAACTTTCTAGGGTTTGTTAATGGTATGTTACGCACAATATACTCAAAAAGCAGACAATTTCAACCGTAGGAACTATCTCAAATCGAAAAAGTATGAGAGAAAGTGAGTAGAAGTGAGAGAATTTTGTCGAATCAGCTGTAGTAGTATGAACTCATCGTCCTGAAGCTCTGATACCACTTGTTGGACCGTTTTATGACCCTGAAAAGTCAGTCAAGGACGCTTATCTTCACGTATAAAGGCGGAATCATTACACGCAAAGTTACATAGCTTTTCCTATTCAATTCCTTCTCCTTTATTGCTTTCTGAGTTGATTTTGACAGAGTTTGGTTACACAAGCAATGAACACGGTCCGCTCCAACGTACACGAATGAATATCAGGTTCGCTCTAATGACCTATATATAGTGTGATCAGGTTCGCTCATATGGACTGCCATATGAGCGGACCTACCTATATGACAAATAAGCGGACCACGTGATACCCTATGAACGGACCTATCTGACACATAAGCGAACCTATACAAACACATGTTCACAAAAGCGAACCTATCAACATAATACATGATTTTGATTTTCAAGACCCTATGTTGACCTATCTTGACCTAAGACTTAAAGTAGACGTAGTCAACAGACATTCCATGCATCAACATTGTTTTGACCAATTCATGGTCAAAGCAGAAAGTCAAGCATTGTTTGACTTTCTTGCTTAAATACATAACCAAGCATGAAATAAACTTACAAGAGGTCCAAGCTTGGAAAAAGAACAAAGAAAACTGAAGTAGGAGGCCTTCAACAAGTTGTGAGAGCCTCTCAAGAGTGCAATAGATCAGAAATGAAGGAATGAACAAAGAATGAGCAAGAGGACCTTGCTATTTATAAGAAATATTGTGCCATTAGATCAATGACAAGTGTTTTTGGGTGAATCAAGTCATGATCTAGGCCATACACTTGTTATTTACTGATTGGGCTACTTGAAGAGCACACAAACCAGCACATAGGATGCTAAAACAAGGATCAAAACAGGTTGCACAACTGGGTTTTAGAAGAAACTGGATTCTGGTGATCTGGCGTAGACTTACGGACCGTAAGCATGTCCCATACGGTCCGTATGGGACCTGCCGACCAACTAAGTTTGAAAAATGGCAGTTTTGGTCCCTGTGCTTGTTTCGTCGCGTTTTGGCACTTCTAAAAACCCGTCAAACCCATTTTCAAGCTCCATGATGAAGTTAAAGTATATTTAACTTGAATTATGCTCAAAAATGTCATGGATGTCGGTTCGTTTGGCTGTACGGTTACGCTTTTCGGTTAATTACGAAGGAAATCGTAACGAACGCGAAAACGACCCAAATTGCGAAACGAAAGGTATTTTTGCATTCCAATCACTAAAATACAATATTCTAGTGATTAAAAAAATATTTGGATGTCCGGATATGGTTAAAATTCTAGATATGTAAGAAAATGCATACTTTTGCAGTTTTGACGCTTTTGGTCCCTGTGATCAAGTATGCGCATTTTCGCATACCGAACCCCTCAAAACTTATTCCTAAGCTGTGTTAAGGGTATTTAAGGTATGTATAACTTATGATCTTGTTCCGGAGCATTCGTCGCTATACGAATTGGCATACTTTCATAATTTGTCGTAATTAGTCCCTATACTTGTATAAACATGTTTTAGTCGACCCTGTCCCTTCGAAACCTATTTCTAAGTTATGTAAAGGGTATTTAGGGTATGATTAGCTTATGTCACTATTCTGGAGTGTTTTTCACGTTAAACTGATTACGTTTACGTAACAGTTTGCATATAAATTTCCAGAAAGCGATTAAAAGCTTGAAATCGAACTAGAATCAAAACGTGAAATTGTCAAACATAAATAAGCAAATTTGAGACCAAAACACATTGTTTCTTTGATAAATGATATTGTTCTATATCGTACAGTGTTTTCAGAGCGCAAATGTTACATCTAGGGATGGTCCAAATTTTGTGTTGGGCTCTAGTGACCAAGGTAGGCCCATTAAAAGGTCCGAGGCCCAAGTGGAGTCTTATAGTGATCCTTTTTCTCTGGATAATATTTTGGCCTGTATCAATAAAGGGGATTCGAAGGATATTAGGAATAATTCCCCAGGTGTATCTAGAACTATCGATTCTCCTTGTTCCCCGGGAGGTCTCCATTTTGACCTAAATCATAGGGCAGCTTCTGACGAGGTGTTCTTGTCAAGAGTAGAGGGAACCGGAGGTAATTTCAGACGCGGGGAAGGTGACGCTGAAGGGGTTTCACCGATCGATTTGGAAGTCGTTTCAACGGTAAGACATGGCGTTAAATTGGGGATGAACTTGCAAGAGTGTGAAGGATTGGTGAAGAATGCGATTTTGGGAAAAAGTATTAATGAGGTTCGTCCATGAATTTCCTTTCTTTGAACGTTAGAGTTCTGGGGGTGATGAGAAGGCTAGGTGGGTTAAAGGGATTAAGGCTAAGTTCGGTATTAGCTTTATTGCCATCCAGGAGACAAAATGCTCTTCTCCGAATAGGTTTGTTCTTCCGAGTCTCTGGGGAGGAAAAAAATTTTATTTTTGATTGGGTGGGATCGTCAGGTCAGTCAGGGGGCCTTGTGAGCTTATAGGATCCTAAGGTATTCGTCTTTGGTGAATCGGTTAAAGACATGAACTTTCTTATAGTCAAAGGTTCTATTAAAGGGAGCTGGCATTGGATTAACAAAGCCAACATCTATGCCTCGCAAGATGTTCAGTCTAAGAAGGTGTTATGGGATCGGTTAAAAGAAGAGATGGAATGTGTTATAGGTATGTGGGTTTTTCTCGGAGACTTCAATGCTGTTAGGTCTCCGGAGGAAAGACTGAATTATACCTTTAACCCTTTGTGTGCCAGAGCTTTCAATTATTTTGTCTTCAAAGATGGGTTAATGGAATACAACATGAAAGATAGGAAGTTTACAAGATGGGCGGACAAGGGTAGAAAGTGCAGTAAGATTGATAGGTTTCTGGTGTGTTCTAGTTTTTTTAGGATGTGGCCGTTTGCTTGTTTGAGGGCCCTACCCAAACTGTTATCGGATCATAGTCCTATTGTCTTGGTTACTAAGAAATGAATTTCGGGGCTAAGCCTTTTAGTGATTCTTGGATTGGTAGGCCAGGGTATGAAGAAACTATTAGGGAAGCGGCTGGGTCATTTGTTTGGGAAGGTCTGGCTGACTTGTTTCTCCTAAAGAAATTCGAACACATTAGAGGTCGGATAAAGAAATGGTGGGATGAGCAATTGAAAAAGGAAGGAGAAATAGAAACCAGAGCCAGATCGGAACTTGAGGAGATGGAGAGATTAATGGAAGAGAGGGAATTACTTGAAGAGGAGGAATGGTTTTGACGGAAAATCTTAATTTGGCTAGAGAGTTTGAAGATAATAAAACGAAAGATACTAAACAAAGATCTAGGGTTAAATGGGCCAAAGATGGAGATGAAAATTCCAAGTTCTTTCACACAATGGTTAACTGCAGGAGGGCCTGTAACAACATTCATGGCCTTCGGATCAATGGTCCGTGGTGTACGAAGCCTTCTTTGATTAAAAAGAATGTCTTTTCCTTTTTCCGTGATGAGTTTAGAGAGGAATTATGTAGCCGACCCGTCGTGTTTTGTGAGAATGTGAAAAAACTTAATCATCAGGAGGCTTCCAGTCTACTTGATGGTTTTAGCATTGAGGAGTTAAACGCTGCCGTCTCGAAGTGAAGTTGTGATCGCGCTCCTGGGCCGGATGGTCTGAATTTTAGAATTTAAAGCATTTTTGGGATCTTTTTTAGGCTGACTTTATGAGGATCATGCATGAGTTCCATGTTAGTGGTTCGGTTAGTCGTGGGTGTGCTTCTCTTTTATTACTCTTGTTCCGAAAGTGAAGGACCCGACGAGCCTGAATGAGTTTCGGCCCATTAGCCTTGTGGGAGCTATTAACAAGGTGATTTCTAAGGTTTTGGCGAACCGTTTGAAGAGGGTTCTAGACTCTATTATTTCGGCCAGTCAATCAATCTGCTTTCCTGAAAGGAAAATTTATCCTCGATGGGCCCTTGATTATCAATGAATCGTTGAATTGGATTAAAAAGAACAAAAAGAGAGTGTTTATGTTTAAACTGGATTTCGAAAAAGCTTATGATAATGTTAACTGGGGTTTTGTGATAATGGCTATGAGACAAATGGGTTTCCCTCCTCTTTGGTGCCCATGGGTGTCGCAACCCCCGTCCCCTATCTGTCCCGGGAACGGGTGGTCGCGAAACCAGTTTCGATGGTATCGGTGTTTATCATTTTGGCAGCGGAAATTACATCAGGATCGTAGTTAGGAAATATTTTATCAGAGTAAAATACCACACTTTTTTAATATTAAACACATGGGAAATCCCCAAGTTTCAAGTACACACATTTTCATAGGGATAAACCCTATTTTATTTAAATAAAAACATCTCTTTATTTAGGTAACTTTTATAGCTACTTTTCCAAGCCTTCAGTGCTATCCAGCTGGCTTCTATTTGGCTTTCACATTTTGTTACCTGAAACGCGTTTAAAACATTTTGTCAGTGGAAAATACTGGTGAGTGAATCCCAGTTTAATCAAGAAGAGTTTTATCCTTTAACAGTATTGAGAGCGATTACAATGTTTATAGCTACACAATTACTCATTTAGTACTGTCAATCCTGACTGGTGGGTCATATTACACATTGGCTAACTCTTTGTCCAATGGTAACGTGTTCCACATTTTGTATACAAAACCTCAACATACCGGCAGTAATTGAAGAACTACAAGGACTCAATCACTGCTAATCACATTGTAAAATATTTAAGGTGTTATAAAAACAGTTTACAAAAAGGAGATTACTCACATTGCTGTCTTAGGGTTTTCCTTTAAGATTTCCTGGTGATTATCTATTAATTACATGAATGCACACGCGTTAGTATAATAACCCAATATTTACATTAGTAATACCCTCCCCGAGACGGCATTCCAACGACTACTTCGGGCAGAACCACGATAGCCGTTACGGAACCCTGGATCAATCGAGCAGCGTATCTAATACGTAACCGGGGGTTATGATACTTACAACGAGGAAGAACTTCGTTATTTAGGGGGGTATTATACCCGAGAATTACTTTAATTATGCAGAAATTCGAGAGAGAAGAAAGTTATGAGCGGTTTGGGACTGAAGCCGATCCCACCTATTTATAGTGCTGGTTTCGCAGTTCCTCGCGGCCCGCGAAGACTCAAAGGTCTTCTTACACGGCCCGCGACATAGGTCTGTAGGGCCTAGCTATGATCGGTCATCAGTCATAGGCTCGACACGCTTGCGACACGTGGTAGTTCCGGAGGTTCAATTTGTAGGGTTCTTTCCACAAATTTTAATTGTTCATTTACCTCTATATCCTTAAGAGTTACTACCAATGATTCATCAGCTAAGCATTTCTAGAGGTTAGATACATGAAATACATCATGTATTCCTGCCATTTCCTCTGGCAGTTGGAGTTGATAGGCTACAGGTCCTATTCTTTTAATAATTTCAAAAGGTCCAACATACCTGGGGCTTAGCTTTCCCTTTTTGATGAATCTTACCACTCCTTTCCAAGGAGAGACTTTCAATAACACTTTGTCTCCTACCTGAAATTCCAACGGCTTTCGTCTGTTATCAGCGTAACTCTTTTGTCGATCACGTGCTGCTTTCAGTCGCTCCTTGACTTGGATAATTTTGTCGGTTGTTTCTTGTACTATCTCAGGTCCGGATAGTTGCTTTTCTCCAATTCCTGCCCAACAGACTGGGGTTCAGCACTTTCGTCCATAAAGTGCTTCTAATGGTGCAGCATTGATACTTGTGTGATAACTGTTATTGTAAGAAAATTCTATTAACGGTAAGTGATCGTCCCAATTACCTCCAAAATCAATTACATAAGCTCTAAGCATGTCCTCCATTGTTTGAATTGTTCTTTCGCTTTATCCGTCCGTTTGAGGATGATAAGCTGTGCTTAGATTCAACTTGGTTCCCATTGCTTTTTGGAAACTTGTCCAAAAATGAGATGTAAAACGGCTATCTCTATTAGAAACAATTGATAAAGGAATTCCATGTAATGAAACTATTTCATTTACATACAATTTAGCTAACTGTTCCATATTAAAAGTTTCCTTCATTGGTAGGAAATGAGCTGACTTGGTTAGCCTGTCTACAATTACCCAAATTGTATCATTACCTTTCCTTGTTTTGGGTAATTTAGTAACAAAATCCATTGTTATCAATTCCCATTTCCACACTGGCATTTCTAACTGCTGCAATAAACCTGAGGGTTTCTGATGTTCGGCTTTGACTTGTGAACATGTTAGACATTTTGCAACATATGCTGCTATATCCTTTTTCATTCCTATCCACCAGAAATTCTTTCTTAAGTCTTGATACATCTTATCACTTCCAGGATGCATCGTATACTTAGATTTATGGGCTTCTTCTAATATACGGTGGCGTAGGTTTCCTAATTTGGGTATCCACATTCTTTCTTTATGGAATCTCAAAATTCCATCTGTTCCTTGTTCTAGTTCCTTAATCATTCCTTTCAACTTTTCATTATCATCCTTGATCACTGATTCTTGTGCTTTTCTAATCTGTTCATTTAAATCTACCTACAGGTTTAACTTAAGAGAACGTACTCTTTTTGGTGTTTCATGATACTTTCGACTTAAAGCATCAGCTACTACGTTTGCCTTTCCTGCGTGATACTGGATATTACAGTCATAATCACTAAGTATCTCCATCTAGCATCTTTGTGTCATATTCAATTCCTTTTGTCCGAAAACATACCTTAAACTCTTATGATCAGTGAAAATGGTAAACTTACTACCGTAAAGGTAATGTCTCCAAATTTTCAGGGCAAAAATTCTAGCTCCTAGTTCCAAATCATGGGTTGAATAATTCTCTTCATGATTCTTAAGTTGTCTAGATGCATAGGCTATAACCTTTTGACATTGCATCAACACACATCCATAACCTAACTTAGAAGCGTCACAATAGACTACAAAGTCTTCAGTTCCTTCTGGTAACGCTAGTATAGGTGCGTGGATTAATCTTTGCTTAAGAATTCTAAAGGCTTCTTCTTGTTTTGGTCCCCATTCAAACTTAACAGATTTACAGGTTAGCTTAGTTAAGGGAATGGCTATTCTAGAAAAATCTCGAATAAATCTTCTATAATAACCGGCCAATCCTAAGAAACTTCTAACCTCGGTTGGTGACTCGGGGGTTTTCCATTTGGTAATTGCCTCGATCTTGGTGGGATCCACATGAATTCCTTCATGATTAACTAAATGTCCAAGAAACTGTACCTGTTCTAACCAAAACTTGCACTTTGAAAACTTTGCATAAAGCTTTTCTTTTCTCAATAAACTTAGAAGTGCGAGCAAATGCTTTGCATTCTCCTCTTTACTCTTAGAGTAAATGAGAATATCATCTATAAAGACAATTATGAATTTATCCAAATATGGCTTACATATTCGGTTAATCATGTCCACGAATGCGGCTGGGGCATTGGTTAAACCAAATGGCATGACAGTAAATTCATAATGGCCATACCTGGTTCTAAAAGCAGTCCTAGGAATGTCCTCTTCCTGTACCTTTAATTGATGATATCCTGAACGTAAGTCGATCTTAGAAAAGAATCGAGCTCCTTGCAACTGATCAAACAAACCATCGATTCTCGGTAATGGATACCGATTTTTAATCGTGACTTTGTTCAATTCACGGTAATCAATGCACATACGCATTGATCCATCCTTTTTTCTGACGAATAAGATCGGTGCTCCCCATGGCGATGAGCTTGGCTATATGAATCATTTCTCCAACAATTCGTCTAGCTGTTTCTTTAGTTCCTGCATTTCTGCGGGTGCCAAACGGTAAGGTGCTTTGGCAATTGGTGACGTTCCTGGTAGCAAGTGGATTCTGAATTCAACTTCTCTGTCTGGCGGTTGCCCTGGTAATTCTTCTGGAAATACATCTGAAAATTGGGATACTACTAGAATATCCTTTAGTTCTTTTCCTTTTGTGTTAGTGATTATAGAAATCATATACACTAATGATCCTTTTCTTACATAACTGGTTGTTTTCATTACAGGGATGAATTTCGTGGATCTTGAGGGTTTATCTCCTTTAATGGTGATCTTTTCACCCTTTGGTGAATTTACTTGGATTGACTTTTGATCACATAAAATACTGGCTTTATTGGCTATTAACCAATCCATTCCTAATACAACATCGAATCCTGCCAGATTCATTGGGTTAAGGTTTGCAATAAATTTTTGATTTAGAAATTCTATTCTTGCTCCCTGAAAGATTTTAGAAATCTTAATGGTTTCTCCATTTGCTGTCTCTACTAGACATTCTTGTGGGAGTTTAGTTAATGGTCGATTGAGAAGTTTGCAAAATGAAGTATTAATAAAACTTTGGTTTGCACCAGAGTCAAATAATACTTTAGCAAAAACATCATTAACTAAAAACATACTGGCGATCACATCTGGGATCATCTTTGCTTCTTTTGCAGTTAGAACAAATGCTCTAGCATTTTTAGTATTCTTGGTGTTCGGCGCTGGAGCTAGTTTTGGACAGTTTAGGGCTTGATATGACCTTGTTCTCCACAGTTGTAGCATATCCTATTGTTAGGCTTCTTCCTGTAGTCTTCCTCCTTGTGTCCACATATTTTATAGAAGTTACAGTATATGGAGCATTTTCCAGAATGCTTCCTTTTGCAATACTTGCAATTGGGTGTAGAAGTAGAACCTATGTTTTTCCCACGGTTGGAATTTCCAGAACGGAATTCTTGGGTAATCTTTTGAGCTAGGTTTCTCCTCTGGTTTTCTTCTTGTGTACGCACTAGCTCATCAGTCAAGGTGTTTGTTAGTTCTACGGCTTCTTCTATGGTTTGAGGTCTAGCTGCCTTGACTACATGCCTAATTTCACTGATTAATCCCCAGATGTAGCGGGAGATTAGTACTGGTTCAGGTGATGTAAGGGTTGGCACTATTATAGCATATTCAAAGAATAAAGTAGTGTATCCCTTACTATCCACTCCAGTCATCCTAAGGTTTAGGAACTTATTTGCTATATGTTCCTTTTCATTGGGAGGGCAGAATTTCCTTTCTACCATATTCTTAAATTCCTCCCATTCCATATTGTAAATCCTGTCACTTCCCCTAGACTGGAGGATAGTGTTCCACCATTCTAAGGCTGAGTTCTTAAACAGATTGGAGGCAAACATTATCTTATCTTCTTCTGCGCACTTGCTTATTTTTAAGACTGCTTCAGTCTTTTCTATCCAGCGTAGAGCTGCAACGGCCCCTTCATTACCCGAGAATTCCATTGGTTTACAAGACCAGAATTCCTTATAAGAACAACCATAAGACATGGTTCTTCTTCTTTTGGGAATGGGCACTTGAAGTATGGGTCCATTGTTTATGTTGTGACTAGGTTTTGTATGGGTTCGTTTACTTCCATTACCACTTTTATCCTTATTTTCTGCATCCCTAACATTTTGGATAATAGCTGGCATAGCATCTCTAATTCCTTGAGTTACAAGGTATCGAATTTCACTATTATTCATTTGATTTTCATTATTCTGGTTTTCTGGATTTGTTGCGTCGACCATCTGGATTTTAAAACAATTACCAAATATTAATATCACAGGACAATATCTAATTCAAACAATCACACGGCAAGCATGTTGATCAAAATCGTCGAGAATTGCGACTTACTCTATTTTATAATATGATTCTATAATTATTGCAATACAACTGGAATAAAAATTACAATACTAATATGCATCACTAACCACAAAGTGGTCTATACTACGATAGATATATTATCATCATATTTTTTTCATACACACACACAATATATATATATATATATATATATTATTACTAATGATAGGGGTTCATCCAAAAGTCCATATTACGCTCGTCATATTTCCAGATGAATCGTTCCCCTATTTACCTCATTCTTTCGCTCTCTTCTAAAATCTCCTCACCAAAGGTTCGGAGTTCTTGCACATTTTATGTGCTCATTGGGGGTGCAGGTGCTGGTACTGGATCTGGGTACTGTGGCATGGGTTCTTCCTGAGGATATGGATTCTCTAGAATTTCCCTAATGTATTCATCATTATCATAATAGGGATCTAGAGGGTCCAGACCTGGGTAAGCCGCTAGGTTTGTCATGGGTTCTTCTGATATGGGGTAGCGTTGCTGATAATCCCTATGGTCTTCAAACCACGGGTCGTAGTCTGGGTCTAAGGGATTGGGTGCTGGTACTCTAGGTATCTCAGTGGGGTCAAAAGCTGGCGCTGGGATTTGGTTTTCCGGGTTATTTTCAATTTCCATTGGCTGGGTGGGAAATAGTGGTAAAGGTTGGGGTGCTATGAGTCGCTCTAAATTAGGGTTTGCGGCTGTAGTTGCTAGAATATGAAAATTTGCTAGACTCCTATTAAGCATATCTTGGGTGTGAGCATCTGTTTCTCCCTTAGTGGCTGCTATAACTCGCTGTTGTTGTAACTTTTTCATTCTCTTCCTACGTTCGTGCGCTCCCCTACTGAACCATCCTCTCTTTTTAGGAGGGAATGGCTCTTCAGACTGAGCCTTAAACACAAATATCCCATCTTCATTGTCAGTCGAATACCTTGAGAGGGCAGATTGTGAAGAGGTACCATCGTTTTGAGGTGAGCTAGACAACTGAGGATAGGCGTCAGAGGGTCCTTGGTCGCTTATATTGTAAACTAACAAATAGTTAAATAACACACAACAATAAAATAAAGATATGCACATATTTCTGTAGATAATTCCCTAACATTTTAAATAATATCTTGGTGTCAGCAGAACACTTCCGTGGCTGAATCAGTGGCTTAGCTCTGATACCACCTTCTGTCGCAACCCACGTCCCCTATCTGTCCCGGGAACGGGCGGCCGTGAGACCAGTTTTGGTGGTATCGATGTTTATCATTTTGGCAGTGGAAATTACATCAGGATCGTAGTTAGGAAATATTTTATCAGAGTAAAATACCACACTTTTATAAAGTTAAACACATGGGAAAATCCCAAGTTTCAAGTACACAAATTTTCATAGGGATAAACCCTATTTTATTTAAATAAAAACATCTCTTTATTTAGGTAACTTTTATAGCCACTTTTCCAAGCCTTCAGTGCTGTCCAGCTGGCTTCTATTTGGCTTTCACATTTTGTTACCTGAAACGCGTTTAAAACATTTTGTCAGTGGAAAATACTGGTGAGTGAATCCCAGTTTAATCAAGAAGAGTTTTATCCTTTAACAGTATTGAGAGCGATTACAATATTTATATCTACACAATTACTCATTCAGTACTGTCAATCCTGACTGGTGGGTCATATTACACATTGGCTAACTCTTTATCCAATGGTAACGTGTTCCACATTTTGTATACAAAACCCCAACATACCGGCAGTAATTGAAGAACTATAAAGACTCAATCACTGCTAATCACATTGTAAAATATTTAAGGTTTTGTAAAAACAGTTTACAAAAAGGAGATTACTCACATTACTGTCTTAGGGTTTTCCTTTAAGATTTCCTGGTGATTATCTATTAATTACATGAATGCACACGCGTTAGTATAATAACCCAATATTTAAATTAGTAATACCCTCCCCGAGACGGCATTCCAACGACTACTTCGGGCAGAACCACGACAGCCGTTACGGAACCCTGGATCAATCGGGCACGTATCTAATACGTAACCGGGGGTTATGATACTTACAACGAGGAAGAACTTCATTATTTAGGGGGGTATTATACCCGAGAATTACTTTAATTATGCAGAAATTCGAGAGAGAAGAAAGTTGTGAGCGGTTTGGGACTGAAGTTGATCCCACCTATTTATAGTGCTGGTTTATCAGTTCCTCGCTGCCCGCGAAGACTCAAAGGTCTTCTTACGCTACCCGTGACATAGGTCTGTAGGGCCTAGCTATGACCGGTCATCACTTATAGGCTCGACACGCTTGCGACACGTGGCATCTCCGGGCTGCGCCTCTTGTCCTATCGCTCGCGGCCCGCATAAGACCAAGCTTAGGTCTTCGCGGCCCGCCACAGACTAAAAAATCTGATTTTTAATTAAATCAAGTAAAAATAAAGGTATTCAGGGCCCGTTTTCGTATTCGGGGTGTATTTTAGGGCGTATTGGTATATTTTAAATATTTTTAGGGTGTTGAAAAATTTAGGAGGGTTGTTATATCGGGTCTCCGGGATCCTCTTCGTCGGCTAGAGCTTCGGTCTTAGTTAATGGCGCTCCAACGTTTGATTTTCAGTGTTTTAAGGGTATGAGGCAAGGAGATCCGTTGTCCCCTTTCCTCTTCCTTATTGTTATGGAAGTGCTCTCGTGTTGTTTTGATAAGGCGATTGAGACTGAAGCGGTTTCCGGTGTTCAGCTCCCTAATTCTGGCCCGATCCTGTCCCACCTTTTCTTTGCGGATGACGCTTTGGTGATTGGGGAATGGTCTAGGGAGAGTATTTTAAATGTTGTCAAGATTCTAAGAGGGTTTCATATTTTCTCGGGGCTGAGGATTAACTTGTCTAATCTAGTATTTTTGGAATTGGTGTCTCGGAGTCGGAATTGGATGAGATGGCCTCGTTGGTAGGTTGTAAGGTAGATCGGGTCCCGTTTACGTACCTTGGTATTTCTTTGGGGGCTAACATGAACCGTATAGCTAATTGGAGACCGATTTGTGAGATCTTCGAGTTGAGACTCACTCTGTGGAAGGCCTCGTTGTTGTCCCTCGGTGGGAGGGTCACGCTTATTAAGTCGGTTTTGGAAGGTCTTCCCGTTTATTACTTCTCTTTGTTCAAAGCGCCTGCGGGGGTTATTAAGCACCTTGAATCTATTATTAGGAAGTTCCTCTGGGGTGGCCAAGGTAATGTCAAGAAATTAAATTGGGTTTCCTGGGATCGGGTCGCGTCTCCAATATATTGTGGCGGTCTTAGTCTTAGGTGTATCGGGTCTACCAATAATTCACTTCTTCTTAAATGGGCATGGACATTTAAAACGGAAAAGGAGAATCTCTGCGCTAAAGTGATTTCGGCTATTCACGATAATAGGAGGTCTTGGGAGTTTCTCCCCGTTAGAGCGTTGATGGGAGGGGTATAGAGTAACATTTCAAAAGTTGTTTCGAGTCCGATTGTGGCGGGTGATAGGTTCTGGAATTTGATGCAAGGGATTATTGGTAACAGATCGGAGGTAGCCTTTTGGTTGGACCCGTGGTTGTGCAAGGAACCTTTGAAGTTTTCTCTCCCTAATCTCTTTCAGTTAGAGTTGGATAAGAAATGTGTGGTTCGGGATCGGATAGTGAGTCCTTTTAATAATTCGGGTGCGAGTTGGAAGTGGTCTAGACCTCCTTCTCCTAACTAGGAGCTGGCGAAATGGTTGCATCTATGTTCTCTGCTTTGCAACATTTCCTTGTCTGAAGATTCAGATAGGTGGAGGTGGCTGGGAGAAGATTCAGGTATTTTCAGCGTGGGTTCGGTTAAGCGGCTCAGTGACAAAGTCAAGGATTTCAGTGCCAGGTATGTTTGGGAATGGTGTAAGTCGATCCCATTAATGTGTAATTTGTTTGCTTGGAGGGCCGAGTTAGATAGATTACCCACGAGGGTGGAGCTCCGTAAGCGGAACGTCCCGATCTCGGATGATTCTTGCTCGTTTTGTTCCGAAGGAAGGGAAAAACCATGCATCTTTTCTCTAGGGCTGCGGCTTTGCTTCGTCTTTCTGGGTTTTGGTTTGTAGGTGGTGTAAGGTTCCTCCTTTGATGGCTTTCTCTTTTAGAGACATGCTGGAGTCTCATAACTTCTGTGGGTTGAAAGGGAAGGCTCGGTGTGCTTATAAAGGTATCGTTCTCATTACTTGTTGGATGATTTGTAAGGAAAGGAATGATCTTGTGTTCTCTGGTAAGGTTCCGAAGGCAGAAGTGGTGTTTGGTGAGATCAAATATTCAGGATTTCTTTGGTTTAGGAGTAGGTCCAAGTTTAAAGATACGTCATGGGTCAATTGGTGTAAATTTGTATAGCGTTTGTTGTTGTTTTGGCCGCCTGTTTCTCGGGCTGGTCGTTTTTTAAAGAAGTTTTCCTTTCATAAATAAATAAACAATATTCTCTCTCTACTCTCTTCCTCTCTCGTTCTCTCTCTATATATACACACACAATGTATAAATACAAACACATACCCATCTCGCAACCAACACTCTCCCAAACGTATTCTTGTCCTCTGTCTCCAATTCCAATGATAAAACCATCCTGATCCCTTCAAATGCATAAACCACCACACCGATCCTGTAAAAAGGCACCGAAAACCCACCGAACACTTTTATAACTGGTCTAGCATTCAATTATATCATCACTTTCTCCACCATAACAATCCCCATAGCCCCAATATCCACCACATCAACAAATATACTTAAAGGGGCTAAATGTGTCAATGTTGGAATTGAATTTAACCTGATTGAAATGGAAAACGCACCCAAATGTAAAAACTTTTCGCTTATAACCCTAAAATTGTAGAACTAGGGTTAGGGTTTGGACTTATTGGATTCAAATTGAAGATGTTGACCAACTTATTAGGCACAAAAATGAGATAACTAACACAAAACCCAGTTTGTGACAACACAATCATGATGTCAACAGACAATCTACCAATAGGACCGGCGACAACAAACCTTTGGTCACCGAACGAATTGATTTTGGAGAAACCATTGATGAATTTGAGTCTGTGTCTGGTGTAAACGAGGAGCATCATGCAGTGGCAGGTGAAGAAGGTGACGACGAAGATGGTTAGGGTTCCGGTGAGGTGGTGGCAGTGGTTTACAACGGTGGCTACAAGTGGGTGGTGGCGGTGGAGTATGCTGGTCGTGGGGAGAGATGGATATGTGTGTTTGTATTTATATAGATGTGTGTGTGAGTGTGTGTGTGTGTGTGTGTCTATATATATATATATATATAGAGAGAGAGAGAGAGAGAACGAGAGAGAGAATATTGTTTATTGATTTTTAATTCAGAATTAAATCCACGTAGGAAAGGTGCCACATAATTATATCCACGTAGGAAAGGGGTTGACAAGTAGGCAAAAAACCGAACTGAGTTAGTGCTTAGTTACAGTGTGGTGCCAGAACACACTAAATGTTAAGTTGGGGGTGTCAGGCGTCAAATTGTTAGTTGGGGTGGCAGCGGCCAATGGCCAATAGTTGGGGGTGATAAAATCCAATAACCCTTTTTTTTAAAATTCTCTGCATTTCTCAAATTTTATCTACACATTTATTTAAAACTATGGACCCGAATCAACAATCCCTTATATGATTCTTAAATGAGGATAACCCAAACTCGAAAGAAAATCCGTTTTCACGGCCCCCGACCCCACCATGGGAGCGGGAGCCGCGAACCAGTCAAATGGTATCAGTGTTTATTAATTTGGTAACGAAAAGTTTCATCAGGACCGTAGTTAGGAAATATTTTTATCAGAGTTAAACACCAAGATATTTAAAATAGATACATGGGATAAAACCTAAGTTTTGCTGATAATATTTTTATAGTAAACAAGTGGGACAAAACCCGATTTTCATTTGTAATATATTTATAGGGATAAACCCTAATTATTGAAAACAATTCTCCTTTTTATTTAGGTAACATTTATAGCCACTTTTCTAAGCCTTTAGTGCTCTCCAGCTGGCTTTATTAGGTTTCACATTGTGTTACCTGAAACGCGTTTTAAAAACATTTTTATCAGCAAGAAATACTGGTAAGTACATTCCATTTGTAAAGCATCAGTTGTTTTACAGTATTAAGGGCGATTACAATGTTTATATCTACACAATTACTTGGTCAGTACGTGTCACTCGATGGATCTGTGACTATGGTCATATCACACATTGGATACCCGTGCCCAATTGTGAAGGTTATCAAGAACTGTATACATACCCCATAATATTGGCAACAATTGAAGACTTACAAAGACTTAATCATTGTAATTGTATTTGAAAACATTTGAGGTTTTGCTCAAACATTTTGACTCACAAAAATGTACTCTCAAATAGTGAGAAAAAGTGAATGTACTTACATTTATAGACTTAGGTATTTCTACAGGCTTCCTGATAATATTATAGCTTCTTGTTGCTTCTCCTGGTTATTATTTATTAAATTTAAACAATGCACTTGTGTTAGTAAGATAACCCAAATCACATTAACCTTACACTCGAGAAAGAACTCCAATGACTGAGTCAGGCAGAGCCGACATGCATTACGGAATCCTAGATCAATCGAGTGTTACACGAGACAGAACTCCAATGACTGAATCAGGCAGAGCCTTGACATGCATTACGGAGTCCTAAATCAATCGTGTAGGGTAATAGCAGGGTTATAATACTTACAACGAGGCAGAGCTTCGCTTTATGGGAGGGTATTAGGCTATAACTTTAGCCTATAGAAGTTGAGAGAGATTCAGATAAAATGAACGATTGACAAATGAGCTCGAAGCCCCCTTATATAGGCCCTGACGAGGGGTCTCTTGCGCCCCGTGAGAGATATAAGGTTGGCCTTCGCGGCTTGCGAGAGCCTAAAATGCGGTGGTAGGGTTGGTGAGTCAGCACTCTAGTCTCGATGCGTGTCCGACACGTGGCAGCACAGGTGATCAGCAAGTCACTGGCTGTCGCGCCCCCCGAAACATTTGGCTAACTGAGTTGCGGCCCGCGAGCGACCCAAATTATTTGTTTTTCTTGAATTTTATTAATATAAAGGTTACACGGGTTCGTTTATCGCATACGGGGTGTATCTATGAGCGTTTAGGGGTATTTCTCGAGGGTTGTTACATCCTCCCCACCTTGTTTTAAATCTCTTCCTCGAGATTAGGGCTATGATATCTTCTTGGGGTTACATCACGTCTTTAAGTTAGTAAAAACAGTATATCATGGTGTCTGAGATAGAATCGAAAGATAAAGATATCATAGGATAATTGGAACTCAATGGTCCAAAATTTAGTTTCGGGAATCGATGTTAACTGAGTTTCACAAATCAAAAGAGAGGTAGACATAAAATTTGAAATACAATGACTTTTAGAAACAATAGGATTCTATGTCAAAAGAGAACTTACTTTGATTGTCCGTTGAGGAAGACTCGGAATCAATGATTCCAAATGAAAATAGAAGAATGAAAAATGATTTGCCAACTACCAAACCAGAAATCATTGACATGAATGGCAGAGGTACATCGAAAATACAATAGAATTTAGTGTATCATTGTCCTGATACATAATTGCATCAAGACTATTTAAATGACGAGTCAAACGAAAGACGTATGAATTGATATGATTAGGGTTTATGATTAGCTCAAGCTACGAATTTATATAGACACCGCAAGGTATTGTAATGATTGAAAGAATTCAATGATTACGGTGATCAAACGAATTCACCGTTCTCGAAATTAACTGAAGGTTTTAATGCAGTGAATCTGGATATTCAAAAGATAGGATGTTCAAATGAAGGAATAAATGAATATCAAAGATGAGAGAAATATTGGAGGTACATTGGAACAGAAATTTAGGTACCTTTATCTTAACACAAAATTGTATTAAGATTGGTTTAGGATAATGAATCAACAGAAGATGGATAAATTCACACCTTAGGCGTGAAAATGAAATGAGTTCAAGTTTCAAAGAAAAACGCCACCACAAGGTGTCGTGATTTTAACAAATGATTTATTGGTGTTGAAGACTTTAGCCAAGTCTACTATGATTCAAACAAATGAGATTATCTCAGATATGATTATCTCAATTCATCATATGGGATTTTGAATTGAATATATATTGTGAACAAGTTCAAACAATTTGAGCTTGGTTCAGACATATTCCAACTATGGATATATGTGTTTGACAAGAAATGGTTTCAATGAAAAATCCGGTAGGTAACTTTTGAATAGAAATGGAGTTTTCCAAGAAATTTGTTGACTCGATATCAAAAAGTCAACGTTTTATATATATTATCAAAACGAGTATGAGGAAATAGGATCCGAACTCGTGAATAAATGACCTTTTGAAGTGGAATCATATGCATAACAAGCAATGCATGTGCGACATAGGAATTTTATCAAGAGATGAGCTAGATGAGTGTTGGCCTTATGAAAGAAAAATAAAGACCTTGTATTTATAAAACTTTGATTGGAATCAAAAGTCAACTAGTACTTTAATACAGACAAAACATACGGGTGTTAGAATTTGCTATTGCTTTCTGTGTCGTAGATATTTATGCGTCCTTCTTAGCTTCATCTGGGGTTTTAGCCTTGTTATCGGGTGCCTTAGATAGTTTCGGGCAGTAGGGATGGATATGACCTGGTTCTCCGCATTTGAAACAGATGTTATTTTTCCTTCTACATCCTTCCTCTGTATGTCCAGTCTTCTTGCAGAAGTCACAGTAGTGTGTCTACCCAGAATGGCGTCTTCTTGAATGCTTTTTGTTATAGTTGTTGCAGGTAGGTTGCGCGATTGGCGTTCCGCTTCCTTTATTCTGATGGGATTTGTCAGAGCGAAATTCCTTATAAGAGTAACTATAGATTGTGGTTTTCTTTCATTTTGAAGATAGAGTTTTGATACGAATATCATGGTCTCCATTGATACTAGGGCTAGGTTTGAAGTATGGGTATGCCTACAGTGGGTATTAGGACTTTCTTTTATAGGCATAGAAATTTTAATAGCTTCAATGATCGAAGGTATGGATTCGATATTCCTTGAGCTATTATATTTTCTATAGTATTCCTATCCAAAGAATTTTCATTACTAGCCTGAATTTCCTGATTACATGCTATTTCCTTTTACATCTGAATTGCAAATATATTCAGATATAATTATCACAGAACTAAACAATTATACAAGCACATTTTGTTGTTCATATTACATTAGCATAATTATAATCATACCTATCGGTATTACGCGTTGATAGATATATATATATATTTATATATATATATTTATATATATATATATATACATAGATACATATTATATTTTAACATTTTCTTTTACTATAGATTTTATCAAAATATAAGGAAAGCATATATATATGATATTATGTGTTGTTTCTTTCTTGTTGTACTGGCTTTTCTCCATATCGCCTTAGCTTAGCTATATTTTCAGAGCGTATGGATGGATAGGTATTCAGGATCTATGGTGGAAATTGTAGTTGTGACTGAGGCTAGAGATAAGGGTCTTATATAAGATCCTAAGATTCCCTTTCATTGGTTCTACCATCGTTCCCTTGGTGCTACTACGGGTGTCCTTAGGGTTTATTTTGGGTTAAATGCGGTTAATGATTTGAAAAATCATTTGGAGAGATTTTGGGTAAACATGTAGGTTTGTTTCTTCTATTATTTATAAAAGCTTATTTTTCTACTGAAGATATTTGATTATTATATTGTATATACTATCAAGAAATTTTGTTCCGTGTATGCATACGTATATAAAATTTCAAATTTCTTGTAATATATAACTAAATTGTCTCTATGAAAATCTAATTATATGACTAATGATATTAATTATCATGTTTATTCCCATGACCTTATTCATTCTTTTATAATAACGATAGCAATAGTATAAATTTCTGTTAAATTTATTGAACAAAATATTTTGGAATAAAAAGGGTAAATCACCAAAAGAAATAAATTTAATCAAAATAAAAATTTTCTGGATTCTTCTAGAAAAATTTTATTTTTATCTGACAGGTTGAATCATTTTGGTTGTAAAATATTAGGACTTGATTCTTAATTTATCATATTTATTTAAAGGATCATAATAGATAATACAAAGTTGGCGTTTTCTAAATTCAATCCTTAATGTATTAAGTAGTGTGAGGTTCATTGGGGAACTCTAAAAAAGTGGGGAACCGACTCAAACGAACTCCAATTGGACTCATTCCAGCGGCGTTGGAACCGTCTCGTCGAACCCTAACTAGGATCTCTTAACCCTAAACCCTAAATCATAACCCCTAAACCTTAAATATATTAGGGTTTGCCTTTTATGGTTTAGCTTTAGGGTTTAGCCTTAGGGTTTAGCTTTAGGGTTCGGAGTTTAGCTTTAGGGTTTAGCTTTTGGGTTTAGCTATAGGGTTTAGCTTTAGGTTTAGCCTTTAGGGTTTAGCTTTTAGGGTTTATAGTTTGGATTTTACGGTTTAGCTTAGGTTTTAGCCTTATTTTTTAGCTTTAGGGTTTAGAGTTTAGGAGTTAGGATTTAGGGTTTAGGGTTAAGAGATCTTAGTTAGGGTTCGACGAGCCGGTTCCAACACCGCTGGAATGAGTCCAATTGGAGTTCGTTTGAGCCGGTTCCCCGCTGTTCCCCACTTTTTTAGTATTCCCCAATGAACCTTCCCCTATATATATATATATATATATAGGGTAGGGTTCCAGCGTGAACAACCTCCCAAGAGTGAACTGCGTGAACAGATATGGACCCTTGATTTCCTTTTTAGTTGTTAAGGGTAGGATTGTAATTATATAAAAAATTAGATTTAAATCATTATTTTAATAATTGAATTAAGTTACATCTTTCCTAATTTAAATTCATTATCCACATTATGTTTATTTATTAATAAGATAATTATCAAAACAAACAATAAATCACCAGATTTCAATTTTAATTTTTATTTCAGATTTCATCACTAGAATTCAAATTTTGATTTTTAAAATCCACGTAACCTTCATATTTCAACGGTATACACATGTGTACTTGGATATAAATAGAACAGTACACATGTGTACTCAGCAGCGTACATATGTGTACAGTAATTCACATGTGTACAAAAAATTCACAGGTATATACACATGTGTACATCGCATTAAAAAGAGGGCAAAATCAGAATACACATGTGTACATCGCATTTAAACAAATAATTATTTTAATAATTGAATTAAGTTACATCTTTCCTAATCCTTGATTTGATTTATGAGAGATTTATGCAATCAATTTAAGAGGATAATTGATTACTTGATTTGTGAGAGATTTATGCAATCAATTTAAGAATGAAATTACACATATACCCTTTTTGTATTTAATTAAATGAAAAAAATTAACCAAATAGTTACCATCATGCCACTCACTTTAATCTCAAGATCATAAAAATCAAGGGCCCAGATCAGTTCACGCAGTTCACTCTTGGGATTTTGTTCACGTTTGAACATAATCCTACATATATATATATATATATATATATATACACATATGACTCAAATATAATTTAAGGAATAAGTTGAAATATTAAATAATAAAAATCTTTAAGCTATTTCCTGCTGATATATATGTGTTACGTACATATATTTAAAATCATGTAATTATATAGTACCAATTATTTTTGTACTTATTTGTATGAAATATCATTTGTTTCATTAATATAGGTTATAAAATATAAAATATTTTATATATATATATTTGCATACTTTTCATCAGTGTTGCAAAAATCGCGACTAGTCGCTAGTCGGACCTCTACGGAGTAATTTTTCACTAATCAGCGAAAAAATCGCTAGTCGGTCAAAGCCGGTCAAAGCCGGTGATAATCGCTGCTAGTCGGCCCAAGTCGGCCCATCTAAATTGATTGCAAAAGTGGCCCAAAATGAAAAATTAGCCCATTTTCTTATGCCCTACAATCAGTAAATCACTTTTATTCCTTTATTATTAGCAAGTCAGCAACGATTCTTGCCCTAAAATCTCTACAAAAGTGACCGGCGACATCGGAGACATCAGCGACAGCTGCAACTCCTTCTCCGGCGGCCTTGCTTCCTTCTCTGACGAACCTGCTTCCTTCTCCGGCGGACCTTGCTTCCATCTCCGGCGGACCTTGCTTCCATCTCCGGCGGACCTTGCTTCCTTCGGTTCTTCCATACTCCATTCCAACAGGTAATAGTTTAATGGATAACTAATTTTCAGACTTACAGTTGGCCGATTGATTGTTACATACTTACAGTTGGCCGATTGATTGTTATAGTTTAATGGATAACTAAGTTTAAGTGGACTGATTATATGTTACAGACTTACAGTTGGCCGATTGATTGTAGTTTGTTACAGACTTACAGTTGGCCGATTAATTGATTGATGTTAATGGATAACTAAGTTTCAGTAGACTTGATGATTTTTCTTACAAATAGTTACATTAGTTACATTAGTGAATATTCTTACAGTTGATGATTGTAGTTTGTTACAGACTTACAGTTGGCCGAATATAGGTTATTTCTTACAAATAGTTACATTAGTGAATATCTTGTGAAAGCTGTACAGTTGAACTACTTTTATCTTTTTAAGTATTATATTGATATGGATGTTTGAGTATATATATACATATTTATAAAAATAAAAAAATATACATATAAAATTCCCGATCCGATTAATCCCGAGTAATCACGAGTAATCCTGAGTAGTCGCTAGTCCCTACCTCACCGACCCGCTAGCTACTAGCGAGTTCTCCAACCTTGCTTTTCATATAGATGAAAATGTACATGGGCTTATAATATATCATAATCATATGGAATAATTTTTTCATAGGGTTATTATGAAAGTCCTGTTTTTAATTATTGTAATTAAACAATAAACATGTTTTAAGTATGCTAAAATATTATATTTTAACAAAATTAGTATAATTATATGTTTTGTCACAAAAATATATATATTTAAGTCAAATAAAATTTTGGGTTATATCATAAATCATAAAACATACTACTTGCATCGAATAATATTTTATATTATGATACTTCAGGGACATCATACCTAAAGGGTGTTATCTTATATCTTTGATTAAGATATTAATGTTAATGTCATAATATTATTATAATTTATATTGAATTGTATTCACATAAATATATAGGTATGATATATATCATAAGATATATTATGAGAGTAGGAGTTGGGTGGAAAGTCTATTTTTCCTAGAAAGTCTAGGAAGGAATAAGAATTGGACATGTGTCATTGAGGGATTTTAAGTAGAAGGGCTATCATGTAATTTCACATTTTAATTTTATTTTTGGAATGTATCTTCATTAACTAAAATTCCATGATTTTCGGAATTTTTATTATTTTCGAATTCAAATCTGGAAGTCAATGTGTTTATCTGAAAACTATCAGCATGTTCTTAGTGATATGTGTTACCAGTCAGAGAGGTTGAAGTCATTGTGTTTTAACACTCTGAAGTCAATATATAATCAGGTTGTGTTTTAACAGTTCTTTTGCATTTAAACAATCTGAATGTGTTTTATGTTATTGTCTATGTCACCTTACATCGCATATTCCATTGTTCAGAAGATTACTGGAATTTATCAGCATGTTCTTGGTGCTGTGTTTTAACAGTTTACAGGGCTAAAGTCAATTTTTTTATAGATCCCACAATATAAAGATGGTAAAACACAGGGTATGAATCTAATTGATGTTAAAACACAACTGTATGAATCTGAATGCTAAAACACAACTGTATGAATCTGATTGCTGTTAAAACACAACTGTATGAATCTGAATGCTAAAACACAAGTGTATGAATCTGCTTGCTGTTAAAACACAACTATATGAATCTGTTTGCTGTTAAAACACAACTGTATGAATCTGAATGCTAAAACACAACTGTATGAATCTGCTTGCTGTTAAAACACATCTGTATGAAACTGGATGCTAAAACACAACTGTATGAATCTGAATGCTAAAACACAACTGTATGAATCTGCTTGCTGTTAAAACACATATGTATGAATCTGCTTGCTGTTAAAACACAACTGTATGAATCTGTTTGCTGTTAAAACACATCTGTATGAATCTGAATGCTAAAACACAACTGTATGAATCTGCTTGCTGTTAAAACACATCTGTATGAATCTGGATGCTAAACCACAACTGTATGAATCTGCTTGCTGCTAAAACACAACTGTATTAATTTGCTTGCTGTTAAAACACATCGTCAAGAAAACGGAGATGATAAGAACAATATTTGAATGGTGATGATGAACTCGGAGATGGTGGAGATTGAGAAGTGTTTTAATTTGATCCGGTGCTCTCCATCGTTTCTAAAGTTATCTTCTTCCATGATTGTAGTTATTTTTGGTAGGGATTGGGGTTTCCAAGATGGGTTTGGAGAGAGGGGGAGAGGGAAAATCGCTTGAAATTAGGAACTGAGCGGTTACCTAATTAATTTAAAACACGACCATTGACAAAATTGGCCCTACTCATTTAAAACAATCAATTAATTAAACTCAAATATTACAAGATTGCCATTGATTTAATCTCAACCCTTAAACACACCAATCGGATGGACCAGGTCGCTTCCTAGACTTTCTAGGAAAAACACAATTTCCGTGCGAACCCTACTCTATATTATGAATATATCCCCTCCTTATATTTATAGCATAACATACTGTAAGATACAAATAAGGGTTACACATACTGAGAATTTAAATGACATAAAATCATTTAGGTATAATACATGAATTGTATTATCTTAATATTTATATTATGATATTTTCGAAGTATCATACCTGAATTGTGTTATCTTATATTAATATTAAGATATTTATGTTGATATCGTAATATTATTATAATGTTATAAAATTCATATTGAATTATATTCATACAATTATATGATATATATAATATATCATAAAAATTGATAAGACATAACATTATTAATATATCACCTATATATATATATATATATATATATATATAGGTTGAGGTTCCAGCATGAACAACCTCCCCTGCGTGAACTGTGTGAACATATCTGGACCGTTGATTAATATGATCTTGATAATTTAAATTAGTGGCATAATTGTAATTAATAGGTTACTTTTTATTGTTTTATTAAAAGCAAAAGGGTAAAATTGTAATTAGATTAATTACTCTATTAAAGAAAAGTGCAAGATTATTTTCATAATTAAAGATGAAATCCCGTAATTGTCTATTATTTTGTTACTCAAATATTGTCATATCCCATTTAAAAGGAAATGTACGTAATGTGTGTGTAATTTTCTTGAATTTAATTAAACGCTTTCATAATTAATTCACATATTAGAAAACTTAGTGCATACTTTACATACTTAGTACATCTGTGTACAGTTCTATAGATAGCTAAGTGCACAGGTATGCATTAACAGCAGCTGGTAGCTTTTGTACACATGTGTATGGTTCTGTATATACTAAGTACACATGTGTATTGGTCTGTATATACTTAGTACACATGTGTGCTTTTCTGTGTATACTAAGTACACATATGTACTGGTCTGTATATACTAAGTACACATGTGTGTAGTAGTTATCATGATCAAATTTTGAATCAAACCAAACAATTTTCCCCATAGATAAACTAGCATCAGATCTGGAAGAACTTGAACAACTTTCAAGCGCGTTATCCACAAACGCGAGGCGTCTAGCTTACATGTTTAACAAGAGCGTTATTATAAGACCGATGGCGATCGCGACAGCAGCTACAATCGAGATAATGACCGAAACACTAAGGAAATGATGGAATTATGGGTATTGCTTTCTGGGTCTGCCATGGTTGAAAGAATGGAAATCAAAATCTGGGTATTATTGAACGAATGAATGAGTGAAATTCATATACTGGGTATATTGATCTTTGATATTTACGATCTTTAAAATTCTGAGATTTATGATCTTTGAGATTTATGTAAATTGTTATAATGATCTTTGAAAAATTTTAAAAGATATATAGATTCTAATTAATCACTAGATACACACCTGGGTTTAAAAAACAACTACCTTTTCTGATTAATGTTTGCCGGAATCCAATCCCATACAATTTGTGACAACTGGCACAAACCGGTAATTTCCGTACACTTTAATTAGTGCTTAATGACTGCAATTATGTCCTTAATTGTCAGCAGTGGCTGAACACATAATAAACAAGTGAATTCATGCATGTTGTATACTACAAAATATTGCTTTATGCATAAACGAGAGCGTTGCGTCAGAATAATAGTAAACTCACCGGTAAGACACAATGTGTCAACAGAACTGCAGAAAGCAGTCAGACATCAGAATTGAGGCCTAGGTGTAGGTCCGACAACAAGAATGCATTAAAACCCAAGAGTACATACAAGGGTTTAATTTATATACATTGCGAAAGCAAAAATAAGCACTAAAAAGCACCCGAAACGCACTTTAAGTGCAGAATTTATACAAATCAGCAATAATTCAGCATTTAGACATATAAATATTATGCAGAAATGTCGTTTTATTATCCAGAATATTTCCCTAAGTGTTGGGAACCGATAGTGTTACAAAAAGACACTTATTAGACACTAAAAGGTGTAATTTAGCACCTTAACGAATCGGTATCTAACCGAACAACCGGACAATACCCGGAACACCAAAATAATGCTAGAAGCATTGTTTTTATTTTTCTAAGCTAGTTAGGGTCCCTGAATACCCTAACACCCGTCATAAAGCACAACACACTAGTAACCGGGTTAATCACTTAACTAACCTAGATTAACCTAACTAGGTGCCTAACTATCTAGTTGGATTCGAACTAGACCCCCCCCCCCTTTTAGAAACCGTCCCCATGTGGGGGGACATACCTTGTCCTTGTGTGATTATTTTAATCAACCATGTTTAGTATCTAGAATACATAAGGACCTTTGGTTAATGACCAAGCCAATTATCTATAAGATCAACCTAAGGCACAACATAACCTTCATCACTCATCACAACACTCACAC